>LPNX010058247.1:871077-892287 GCA_001517045.1 Pseudotsuga menziesii
CAATCAGGGGACATTGATGTATTCCCAAAACTATCGATGGCGAGAGAACCTGCCACTAATGACTGCAAGTCTCAAGGCACTCAAAATGACTCTAGACTCCAATCCCAGAATAAATGATCTGAAGTCGATGGGATGAAATCCGCTGGAAGGAGGGAATTAGGGCATCCCCCATCATCTAACACGAGGTACTCAGCAAGGCTGTATAATGTGGAAGGACTCGATCATAAGGTGCATGAACCAGTAACTATACAGGGAATGGTCGACATGCAAAGTCAAGATAACTGAGGAATGGCCGACTCAGGTTTCAACTTCCTTCGAACAAGAGCATAATGGCGTATGGTGACTGAATGAAGGAAAAATAGACTCAATATACAAACTGGGACATCTCTGTGACACAGGAGGCATCAACAGAGGCTCCATAGGGACTGGAAGCTTAACCAGCCGATGGAGATAAACTCCGATAACGAGTACAGCTCCTAAGTCAAACTATAACCCAACCAATGGATGTGATATACAGTGCTCTGTTCTAAGGCGACACGACTCGACAGTTGCCAAAGATAATATCTTTTCTTGTCCGGCTTTTTGGTTTTTTGATTTTTTTGGTCTTTTTCAGTTATTTGAAAAGCTTGAAAAAAGAATAAACTAGCTTTATAGATACAAACTAGGAGGAGACGAGTGTCATTAGGGCAAACAAACTAGTTCCAAGCAGTGGAACATACCTATGCTCAATGCAAGGATACATGTGTAGGATATCGACACTCGAGGGAAAATCCCCTCCTGGTTAAAAAGGGAATCAAGCTACGAAGGATATAAAGAAAGGCTCTGCATGGCTAGACATGAGACAAGCTCGGGCTATATGGCTGAAACGCAATGTCAGGGGAGCTGACATAAAGCTCAATAAGACAGGCAAAGCTCATGATAATGCATCCACAACTTGATACAAGGGAGTCCAGGGGATCATGGCCAGCATAAGATCAAGAGGAGTATGAGGCTCTTGCGAAATGTCATGGCAATACTATACAACGGACTCCCACACCCTAAAGGGAGAAACATCGGCATGGGCACCAAATGCAAATAAGGCGCTAACTAGGGTACCCATGTAAGGTGAGGCTCTACCACTCATATCATGCCACTTCTATAGAAGTAAGAAGGTTCTGTGACATAATAGAGTGGGTTCGTACCTAAGAATATAGTGACATGGTCATAAGGTCATGAAAAATGCAAACGGTGATGAACCTAACCTATATGCCAGTGTAGATGTTATACCTGAGTTCAGTACGAACGGGTCAATCCACAGGCTAAAACGGCACTGCAAATGGTCTTCTACATCACAAATTATGTCAGAAACGGTCCAAAATGGTTAGAAACGGTCAAAACTATAGGAAAGGGGGTAAAAATTTTCAAATATTTGAAAATTTTTCTATAAATAGTAAAAAATAGAAATCATTTGAAACTTTTACCCATTGGAGCTCTTATTTTCAACTGCAAATTCCAGGAGATCCAGCCAGCGGAATCCACAACCGTTTCTTCCAGGTATTTACTCATGCTCTCAGCTTGCATTTCAATACAATTTTTACAAGTTTTCATGGTCAAATGAGGTTATAAAGGCCAATTCTACATGAGCGTTGCAGCCCACGCGGGTATTGAATCTTTTTCCGCGTATAGGGCTGGCTATATGTAGAAAAGGGGCTGGAAACCGCGTACATACGCGGTTGTTTGCAAAACAGCCGCGTATGATGCCGCGCAAGTGGATTTACAAGAATATAATGAACATTTGGTCAATTTCTCATGCAAGATGGTGCTAGAGTGGCGAGAACGCGAGCATGGTGAAGTAGAGGAAGAAGTAAGGGCCGACATAAGGGCTCAACAAGTATTATGTGCATGCGGACTCTATAAGTTTTGGTGCCTAGGTGGCTTGAGGGCCAAACCAGGACTGCTACAGATGCTAGTAGACTATTGGGATCCAGACTCGGAGTCCTTCCGGATAGATGGTATGTCCCTCACCATTGAGGTGGAGGATATCTATTTTATCACAGGTCTATCTCGACGAGGGGAGATGGTGAACCTTCGTTCCCGAGGTGGGCCAGGTCATGGGCTTACTATCGATGAGTATATAGCTGTATACTGCTACCTAGATACTGAGAAGGTGGGGAGTCAAGTTCCCACCAACGCTATACAGGTGCTGGGCCTAAAGGCCATACTAATAATGCTGGGTAGGATAGCAGGCTTAGCATCACTCCATCAAGCCTCTCGGCTACTGATTTTCTATGCGGTGGAGTGTATGAGACCGACCATCTATGACTGGAGAACTTCACTACTGAGAAACATGAAACATCAGCTCAGTGAGTGTAAGGTAGGTAGGATACAGAACTTCGGGTTCAGCAGTATTTTGAGCAATATTTTCTTTGAGCGTGTTCCAGGATTGAGCCCTAGAGTGGATGTTCCTCTCCACGGGGTTCGAGATCCAGACCAACGACGTTGGGCAGATGCGATGCGCAGACTGGGGGGTGTTAGGGTGGCCAACCCCTATCCAGCTGACTTTTTTCCATGGTGGCGATGACAGATTGTTGCCATAGATGAATACCCCTATGCAGGGATAGATTTCTGGGGGGATCCGGACATGCCATTTCCACCAGGATCAGCATATGGAGACATAGGTAACGAATCTCGACCTTAACTCTCTTTTTAAAATTTTTGAAGTATTTAATTTTTTTGTGTTTTCTTGATTATATGGAATCAAAAAGACATGTTTTTGGGAGACAATACATAATGACATCTACCATTCATGTGCAGATGTGGGACCACGGCGACCAAAGGGCTTCCCACATCATAGACGAAGGGGAAGAGGAGACGATATCACTGGTGTGGATGCGGAGCGAACGCTCCAAAACATCCATACCAACTTCGTGCGACTGACTCACAGGGTTCCCATGGTGCAAGTCGAGGACTTTCCTGAGGCTATGCAGAGACAGGTAGTGGGTGTACCACGCGCATGGGTGTGTTTATTCTGGCGGCTAGCTAGAGCCGTAGTGACATATCATGATCACAACCCTCCTCCACCTCTACAGGACTAGACACCTGGGAGTGTATCTATTTTGTATTACCGTGTATATGATGGTGGCTTTCAAAGCCCCAATTTTGTATTATGACACTATTATTACCACATTTTTTATGTATATAAAAGGTTTTATGGTGATCGGTTTAT
Organism: Pseudotsuga menziesii; assembly: GCA_001517045.1. NCBI lineage: Eukaryota > Viridiplantae > Streptophyta > Pinopsida > Pinales > Pinaceae > Pseudotsuga > Pseudotsuga menziesii. The sequence continues at coordinate 874,283 of LPNX010058247.1, forward strand.
TTATTTACATGTGTAAAAATTGTGTTTATGATTAATTTACGATGAATGAAACAAATGCCAATCTAACACGTAGTTAGCATATGAGTCAGCAACTTGATTATAATTTCTTGGAATGTGTATATATGTTATATTCTCAAATTGCCATTCTAACAATCTCACACATAAGAATCTCCTCAATAACGTCGGATCTCTAACATGGTACAAACCATTGAGCTATGACACTACTAACTCTGAATCAAGACGTACCTCAAGAGAGAGAACACCATGCGAAATGGCGTCCCGTAGAAGCTTGATAATGGCACTATATTCAGCAACATTGTTGGAAGATGGCCGTAGACATACACCTTCTGAAGACAGTACTTGACCCATAGGAGTATAAATCACCCAAGCAGCTGAGGCTGAGTGTTGAGTGTGACGGCTTGCACCATCCGTGAATCCTATGTGGGTGGAAGATTCCATTGACATCTGCCACAAGAAACGGAAACTAATCACAAACCCGATCACGATAAACAAGACCTAACTATGCAAAAAAGTTGTACAATAATATACAACAAGCAGCCTTGGCTAAAGATCATGCATAGTATTTTTTGAGATAGAGCCCATTTCTAGGCTCTGCCAAGGTCGTCCCTTCGTAATCTACTAACTCGTAGGCACCCTTCTCTAATACATGCTTGACCACATAAGGACCACGCCACATAGGATTGAACTTCCCTGCCCCCAAGGGTTCTTTCGATTGATCCCACAAAAGGACCAAGTCCCCCTCACTAAACACTCTCGTATGGACAGACTTATTGTATTGGGCCTTTACATGATGCTTATTAACCTCTAGAGTCACCAAGGCATCTCTACGCTGCTCATCAAGTTGCTCAAGGTGAACCAAACACTCCTCCAAAGGTGAAGTGTCTGGTAAGAGTTCCACGGATAACTTCAACAAAGGAATCTCGCATTCAACCGGCAATATCGACTCCACTCCATGCACAAGCTGATATGGAGAAAAACCAGTGGCAGTCTTAACCGCGGTTCGATATGCCCACAAAGCAGGGTATAACATAATATGCCAATTCGTCTTTCTTTGTGCGATGGTTCGTTGGAGAATGGACTTAAGTGATTTATTCACAGCTTCAACCTGTCCATTCACTTGAGGATAGTAAGAAGAGGAGTGCTCTTACTTATACCCTAACTTGGATGCCAACTCTTCCATCATACGGTTCTGAAAGTGCGAGCCATGGTCAGTGACAAGCTCTCTCGGAATCCCGAACCGAGTAATGATTTGGTTGAATACGAAGTGAGCGGCTGTCTTACCGTCAGATTTTACTGTGGGCATTGCCTTAGCCCATTTTGTAAAGTAATCAACAGCCACTATGATATGATGGTGCCCCCCAGCCGAAGTTGGGTTGCAATACATAAAATTGAGCCCCCATTTGGTGAAGGGACTGGCGGTGATAATAGGGTGTAACGGGGTAGGCTTTGAGCACATATTACGTGCGAACAACTGGCAAGGGTGGCACCTCTTGACCGCTTCAATACAATCCTTGAAGATCGACAGCCAGAAATAACCCACTCTCAAAATATTTTGAGTTGTAGAAAGCCCAGATAAATGACCACCACACGCCCCTCCGTGGCAATCATTAAGCACTACCTCAACCTCATCATGAGTTAAACAACATTGTAAAAGGGAATCTACTCCATGGCAGTACAAAGTATTGTCCACTATGAGGTAGTTCTTGGAAACGTGACGTAATCATCGTCGTTCATCTCGCGAGAGGTGAGTAGGGGTCCTCTGTGTTTGCAGATATACTATGATATCCCCATACCATGGGTCAGCAGTTGAGATTAAGAAAATGTGTTCATCAACGAACGTATTTTCACATACCAACTCCTCGGCCTCGCTTGAAAAATTCGATATGAGCTCTGCAAAGATTAAAGATTTCTTCGATTTCACCGAAACAAATTCAAGATCAAACTCTTGCAGGATGACAATCCATTTATTATACTTTCCCCCAATCATCCTACATGTGAGGATGAATTGAAACGGATTGACATGGGCCACAACCAAGGTCTGGCGAAGGAGAATATAATGTCTCAAACACTGCACCGCATGTACTGTAACTAAGGCAAGATTCTCGACATGAGAATACCGAATCTTTGCGTCAATAAGGTTTCGTCTCAGATAATATATGACATGCTCCTGGAGCTCCTCATCCTCTTGAACCAAAACCATACCAATCGTATCTAAATATGCGGCCACATATAATATGAAATCACGGCTATAATCCGGAGGACTAATCACCAGGGCCGATGCTAGGGATCACTTAAGTGCATCGAAGGACTCCTGGGCTTGCTCATCCCATTCAAAGGGAGTATCCTTCTTCAGGAGACGCATGAAACCTCTAGTCAAATTGGCAAAGTTGACAACAAATCTTCGTAGGACATTTTCCATGCCTTGCAAACACTGAAGATGATGAATATTTCACGGGGGAGACAACTGAAGTATTGACTCCACCTTCAAAGGGTCGACTCTTATACCCTCTTTCGAAACGATGAATCCTAACAAACGACCTGACTTCACGCAAAAGATGCACTTATGAGGGTTTAATCTAACAGCATAGTGCCTGCACCTTTCGAACACCAATCTCAAGTGATAAGAATGACGCATCCTCATGCGAGAATGAGCAGCGAGGTCATCCAAAAATACTTCAATGATAGACTTGAGATCGTGGAAGATCAAGGTCATTGCCCGCTGAAACGTAGCTACGGCATTTTTAAGGCCGAAAGGCATTTTCCGATACGCAAATGTTCCCCAAGGACAAATAAATGCGGTCTTGTGTTGGTCCTCAGGTTTAATTTGGATCTGATTATACCTGGAAAAGCCGTCCATAAAGGAGAACACCTCGCTACCTGCACACTCATCCAAAATCTGATCTATAAACGGTGTGGGGAAGTTATCCTTAGGACAAACACGATTTAAATCACGGAAATCAGTGCATATATGGATCGCTCCCTGCTTCTTATCCACCAGAATGGGGTTTGAAACCCACTCCATCAAGGGAACGAGATAGATGAAACCATCTTTCAATAGCTTCTCTATCTCTGCCTTAGTGGCGGGTGCTTTCCTAGGATTCACTGCGCGTAAACGCTGTCGAACAGGCTTAGCATTGGGGTAAGTCTTAATTTCATGTTCGACAATCCAAGGGTCAATTCCTGGCATCTCATCGTAAGACCAAGCAAAAATATCATGAAATTCCTTGAATAGCTCGGTATACTCCCGAATCTCATCTTGGGAACAATCTGCCCCAATGTAGACATTCTCAATTGTACCAGGATTGCGAGAAATGTTGATAGGAATAGTTGACGATATGTTCGCCATGTTTCCATCAGCCTTCTGACCAGGAGAGCTTAATGGAATCATAGGTCTACCAACTTTCTGACTAAGAATCTCCCTATAATCCTCATGCTCCAAAAGGTCAAGCTCTAGAAGGAAGTATGATCTATGATGAAGTTCCTCCCATGGTGGCTCAACTCCCGACATAGCCTCGATAATCGCTTCATCTGAAGGGAAAACCGTATCAAGGTATTCTTGGGCATGAGAAGACTCTACTGCCCATGCCGGCAGCACATAGGGGTCTTCCTCCTCCATCTACGAAGAGGAAGAACAAGGCTCTACAACAGACTGGAGATTAGCTTGGTAAGCTATCATCACTACAGGAAACGGCACGCTCATCTCAATGGCCTCACTCGAAGGATTCAGTGAAGGAAGAATCCAAGGATCTCCCATATGACTTGTGCGAAAATGCACCGATCTCGTAGACGTCGAAGCACCATCGAAACTAGATCCTATCATGAGGATGGGTCCAGGACAACTAAAGGTTCCCATGAGGGATGGATACATGCCTACACCCACACTCCCAGTTGCCGGCTGGGAATGTTCAACTTTCGGAACTGAAGCTTCCGAAGATGCAGTAACAGGCGGATTCTTGAATTCCATTTGATCAATCGTTACAATCTTCCCATTATGTGGAAAGCATACAACGCGAAACACGAAAGATGCAACGGCTTGCATACTATACATCCAGTTCCTTCCCAATAAGAGATTGTAGTCAAGGGGTGCATCAACGACCTCAACCTCTATCGCAATGGTCTTCCCTCCCAAACGGAATTGAAGGGAAGGAAGGATACCGTGCGGCCTAAACGATCTCCCATCAAAAGCAGTTAACATGGTCGTAGATTTTGACAACTCAGGAGAACCAAGACCCTTCCAACAAGACAAAGACATCACAGAAGTAGCAGCGCCCTCGTCAATCACAGTGCGCTTGACGATCATATTAATACATTCCACATGCACCAAAAGGGACACATAGTAGGGAAAGCGAGGCTGATGTCCTGCGATTTCAAATTTGATCACTGAGGAAGAATCATCACCATTCACACCAAGAGCGGAAAGCAAATCCTTCCTTTGCTACGGACAACTCTGAAGCACTTCCAATGCAGACATTGCACAAGGAGTATGGCCCAAGTCCTCAACAACTGAATAATTCTAGGCGGCTCGGGCATTTGGGTTATGCCCCGAACACTTAAGTATCCCCTTAGGAATGCGAGGTGCAGCCTCAGGTTTATCCGCAGGTTTCTCAATGTGCAAAGGGGTTCCTGGTGGATCAAGTTCTTTGCCTGGGTTGGGTTGTGACGAAGTATAATTCGCACGCGTCACAACTTTCGTGGCACGGACCATATTAATGCACCCACGACCACTAGTTTCAAATGGATATTCATCACTAGATTGATCATGGGACTTCGAGTTCATATTCTGGTTATGCGGTAAAGGGTTCGTTAACACAGCTGGGCCATGTGCTATGAACTTCAAAGCTTCATCCATTCTAGGGTACAAGTAAGTGAGGTGATCGTCCTTACATAGCTTGCAAGGAAACTTGACCTTACATTTATTCTACTTGTCCCCCCCAACATTTTTACCGTTCTTGTCATTATTGTTGGCATTCTCATTCTTATTCCGACCCTTTTTATTATTATTTTTACCCTTTTTTCTATTCCGTCCAGGTTGCTGGTTACCCTTCTGGTCGGACGATTGCACAGCAAGTACATTCGCCGTTTGGGCAGGCTAAGACGAAGGCGTAGCTTGTCCTGAGGAATATTGGTTGATTGACAACTGAGCAACTTGTTTCACAACCTCAACCTGCAGGTTTCTTACTTGCACAACCCACAATGCCATCGGCATGTGGTCCAGGTTTGACCTTGGGATCGAAACTAGAACGAGGAGCATTAGGTATAATCTCATATAACAAACCAGACTAAGCATAGATCAAGTCTAGTTCCTGCGCCCTAAAGATTGCTTGTTCCTCATTCTGCACTCCGGATGTGGAAACATCCTTCGCTATATATGGCAATAAATATTTGAGGAACCACTCAAGGAGGAACTCTGGTGGTATAAAGGCTTTAATTAATCTCTTCCGTCTATGCCACTCCTGAATATGATCAGAAATATGGGTGGCTTTATCTTGCTAAAATGTCGACGAGAGTTCAATACCAACATCATAGCGCACTGGTAGCTGGAAGTGATTAAGGAAATTCATCGCAAGGTCGTCGAACAAAGTAAAAGAACCCCTAGGTAACTCTATATACCATTTCGTCGCAGGCCCTATAAGGGTGCGTTGAAACAGTCTCAAATGGACTGAGTCCTGATGCAATGAATTGGTAGAGCACCATAGGCGGAATGTTGTAATGTGTTCGCTCGGATCCTCTCCTGGTTTGCCTTCAAACTTAGGTATGTCCGAAGGAATCTTGGTAGGGACAACCGGCTAAGCCGGGTCATGAGCCACAGGATCGTTCATAAGTCTCGATAAGTCAGGTAGATTGAGTGTCACGAGGAAAGGGAGCCTAGGATGATGAGGCCTATGGACCGCTCCCTGGTTCATATAGGATTGATTACCACCATGACCTTGGCCATAGTGACCTCCTCCTGTATGACCCGTATAGGGTGGCATGTAAGTACCATAATGAGGTGGACCTTGACTAGTAGGAGCTACAAAGTCGTAATTAGGAGAGTAAGCAGGTTGTGAATACCCGCCTCCATAAGGTGGAGAAACCTGTCCATACTGCGTCCCATAATAGGGTCCATAGGTCATCACTTGTGATGCCCCATGAGACACTCCATAGGTAGGGATATACATTCCGGAAGTAGGAATATGCATACCGGAAGTAGGGATATATGTCATGGAAGTAGCAATCTGACCTCTAGAAACATGAACATAACCTCCCGAAACCATGGGTGGTATGTAGGCTCGAGACACAATTGGTCTAGTCATCACAGTACGAATCTGACTCGTAGCTATGTGCCGACTCAAAGGACCACATGAGTAAGGTGGAGGGTTTACATTTGAAGAACTCGAAAGCGAGGACGAAGGAATCTCTGTAAGAAGATATGTACTAGTGCCTATCGTCACTCATCTAGAACCTGGTATCCCTATCGGATCACTAACTCTAGACCTAGGAGGTATATAAGATGGAGCTTCCACCACTGGGATGGAAGGTGCAATGTGACTAGTACTCCCAAACCTCTCCGCAAGGTAAGGCATGGGATTGCCCCCAGGCATAGTGCTAGGCTCAAAGTCAGATTCAACATGAAATGTCAAATCATGCATAGGAAAACCAGTCGTAACATAACTACCATAGCTAGTGCTAGGAGGGTCAAAGTGAGTCTCGGCATCATCTGGAATTCCATACCGGTAACGTGTCAATGGGGAATCTGCCCTAGGATGAGTAGGTCTATCATGCAAAGATCCTATCTGGGAAATCACAGGACCGAACTCACCTAGGTCAGGTGAAGGATCGTATGTAGGAGTAAGTTCCCCATCATCAATAAGAATGGGAGGAGGTGGCTCAGGAATAGTCTCTGAATGATCCTCCATGGTGTGTGAATCAGTGTGTGACATAGTCCACCTGGACAGTCTAGGCCCCTCTCCCAAAGGAGGAGGAGAAGTGGAAGGCGGAAGTCCTGCTAACTGACGAGAACGGCGCGGAACCGCATTCGACTCCACAATGACTCAACAAAAAGAAAAGACTCTCTATTTACGTAAACCCTAGTCCAACTAGCGTGCACAGAGCAATCACTAATAAAATCTAAAGCCAAATGCAAGCAAACAAGGGCTGGATAAGTGAGCTCCCGAATGTGGCCAGTATGTCTCACCTAGGAGAGGCTTGAGAGGCCCTTGTCACCACAAGCAGAGGTACATAACCAATTATTGTGGCCCTCAGCTTCAACATGTAAAGCGACTGTGTTGTCCAACCCCAACCTGGCCGGGACATATGCAGAATAAACTCTACAAGTACCCCCTCGATATCCTAGGTAAGGTCACTAAGGTCACCTCAATATAATCAAAGCTCAGGCGGACAGTCGCAGGCAGGATTGACCGTATGGGAGGGTAGCAAAGCCCGAAACTCTCGAAAGAGCCCCCAGATACGAATACAATCCTAGCTATATCGTCGGTGCTATACAGTTACCGACCAGGGGTTATCCCAATCAACAACCGCTCACACTGCCTCATGCTTAACTCCCTTTTGAGAGGAGGATCTTGAGAACGCTGGTTATTTCAAGGATTTCACACACTCCCTGGACAGACACCTAGTTGTTGTCGTTTAGTGATATTGGAGAATTAACTTTCAATGAACTATTCCAAGATCCTAAAACCTAAGCTTGTTGGTGCACCCTAGAAAAGAAAAGAGTGTAATTCATTTTAATTAGCGTTGATTTTAGTTGGCTTTATTACTCAAAAATAGGATATGGTCGTGCAACTAATGGTGTTATGATGCAACAAGAAGCAAAATGCACACCTAACAATCAATGCAAATGCATTGTGTCCATGAAAATAGGGTATGCATTCTATGTGTAATGCACAATTTCTTCTTCAAATGTTGAATGCAAATTTCCCTATATGAAGTCCTAACTATTACTCCAAAGCAAATCTAGATCTAGTGCAAGTACAATGCAAAGTGCAAAATGCAATGCATGATGATAAGCAAATGTTTTTGGATTTTTTGAAAATAAAGAGATACAAAAAGCAAAAGACTAATTCTACCCACCTCAGACTCTGCAAGCACACATAAACAGCATTCCAGCAAAGTACTAAGGCAAAAGGACTCTAATGCAATAATCTCAAACAAAAAATCAAAGATGTCATGACAAGAACTTTCCTAAAAGAAAAAATTAGGCTAAAAAAAACATTTCTGGTCAAAAACAAAGGTATTAACAGACTCAGGCAGTGCCAAAGGAGACTTAGCAACTAACAGAATTCACCCAGCAATCCACTATCTTCCACGAAAAGGTAAAAACCATGGTATACATGACTGTGTGCAGTAAACCTGCGTGTATACACGGAAATCCCAGGGGAAACAGCGTGTATACGTGGAAATCCTAGGGGAAACCACGTGTATACGTGACTGTAAGTGACAAACCCGCGTATAGGAAGAAAAATATGCACAAATACAAGGCAAACAGACAGGCTGAGACTAAATTCACACCAATCAGGCTCTACTAGGCATACATGCCCCCATACCCGACACAGAATTAAGAGAGAGAGAGCAATTCAAATACATTGAATGCCAATAAATCAACCCCCAAAGGACAATTACTAGGAACTCCCCAGTGGAGTCGCCAATTCTATTACGGAGAGAAATTCCTATGGATTGGGGTACCACAACAGACAGCTAGACTCTAGAAATCGATCTTTCCCAATATGCAATAGAAAATAAAATGTCTAACACTAAAGGATCGAACCTCGTACCTTATTCCGGACGGTTGAAGTAGATCCCCGTTGAGCTTTCCAATCTTCAGCTTGAATTGATATAATACTTCCTCAACAACAAGTAAACAATACAAGCATACTATATATCATGGTGTTAGATCTATTCTAGCATATATAATCAATAATGTAAAAGCATTTGACATATTCCAATGGATACAATATTTAATCAAATACACATCATTGAACAGGAAAAGATAGTTCTTATTAATATAAATCAGAGATTACAAGATAGATACAACCTCTGATGGCACGTCTGCGAACCGGAGAAACTAAATCCCCCACTTGGGCCTCCACCACCTCAATCCTCCATCTCATGATAGCAAGCTCACTAGCAAAAGGCAAGCTTGGGAAGAACACAACAGTGCTCCAAGGGACAAAGGGATGCAGACTCAAGCATAAGTTCTGGCAACAATGGACTATAGTTTCGTTACTCTCAATTGTCTCTTATGCTTTCAATGTCTCAAGGGGTTCCTTATATAGATTTTCAAAGGGATACTAAAAGGTCGAATCCATATGATCTCAAGGAATATGGAAGGCCAGGAGTCATATGAGTCGGATCCAAGTCAAGGAACGCTCCAAAAGGTTTTGGATTATGCACACATCCCAATGTACATAATGGAAATATCCGCGTATGTACGTGGTTATCGGGGTAAAAGCCGCGTATATCACTTTTATTATGTTTTTAGGGATGATCAAGGACACATCAAAAGACAAAAAGTGGTCCATAGGGGCTAATGAGTCTACAGCGGGATAGGGGAAGGCCATACAATGTGTGATTCACCTAGTGTGGTGAAATCCACTATAACAGGTTTCCCCAAGGATAAACACTGTGTTCAGTGTCTCTTGTGTTTGACTGTTGTGCTTGTTATTCTCTCAGTTAAAGATCCTAATGTATTGCTAGCTTAATGATGAAATTCTAACATGGTATCAGAGTTAACCTAAGAAGAAGACATTGTGCAGCTACGGGAACTAGGGCTTCCTACTTAGTGGATCTTCCTCCATAGATTTTCAGCAAAAGAAGGTTGGATTAACTCTCCTCCTTAAGGCACATCTTTCTGTTGAAGCAAAATCCAATTCTGAGGTTTTTCAGTTTTGGACCCGACACTACTGCCATAAATTAGGGCTTTTCACAGAAGAGGAATTTTTCGGTGAGCCCAGACCTGGATTGATCTCCTCCCCAAATCGAAGTGAGGGATCAAATTCAAAGCATTTGGTTGGACAGAACTTTGGAAAAGCAAAACCTTAATTTGCTACTGAACCAGCACTGCAGGATTTCAGCTCCAAATTCAGATCCGACATATTGACCTGGTAAGATCTAAATCTTTTGCATTTCCATTTGAGGTTCTCAGTTAAGATGTCTCATCATACCAAGCTTGATGAAAATCTTGAGGGAGTTGACAACTTCCGAGCCTGGAAGTATAGGATCTCCCTGGTTCTGGAAGAAAATGAGTTGGACTCCTATATCAATGAGGAGGTTCCAGTTCCAGAGGGAGATGATACTAAGGCCTTACATAAGAATAAGTTGGTTATGGAAAAGAGAATCATTGCTAATTCCATCAATTATCACCTCATACCACAGGTGTCCTCCCTCAAGACACCTAAATCTATGTTTGATGCCCTAACCAAATTGTTTGAAGGGAAGAACATAAACAGGAAGATGACTCTGAGAAACCAATTGAAGAATGTAAAGATACAGAATGATGAGACTATTTAGTCTTACTTTACAAGGGTATCTCAGATCAAGGAACAACTAGAATCAATAGATGAAGAAGTGGAAAATGCAGAGATTGTGATGACCACCTTGAATGGTCTCCCTAGATCATGGGACACTTTCATTCAAGGGATCTGTGCCAGAAATAATTTAGTCAAGTTCAGCAAACTATGGGAAGAATGCTCTCAAGAAGAAGCTTGGATAGCAGCTCAAGAAGAGAAGATGGGAAGTGAAGATCAAGCTCTTACAGTTCACTCCAAGAAAAACATAAGGAGCCATCATCACTCCAAAGGTAAGATCTCACACTCTAGAAGAGATCTGTCTACTATTAGATGTTACACATGTGATGAGAAAGGTCACATATCCAAATTCTTCCCTAACAAAAGGAACTTAAAGAAGAAGGGAAACAAGAGAAGACATCATGCTCATGCTACAGAGGATGATGAACCTTCCACAAAGAGAATCAGACAAGAAATTGATGATTCTTCAAGTGAGGAAGAATATGTGCTGATCTCTGCTCTCACGGGAACTATTTCACATGGAAGCAATGATTGGCTCTTAGACAGTGGTGCTTCCAAGCACATGACAGGATTCAAAGAATCCTTTGTGAAGCTATCCGAACATTGGTCACCTCACAAGGTGAAACTTAGGGATGACTACCAGTATCCAATAAAAGGTAGTGGTGAATCCTCCTATAAACTAGACTCTGGAAAGTCTTTGAAGATGAAGAATGTATTATTTGTTCCAGGACTAAAGAAGAACCTCCTCTCCATATCTGCATTGGATGCAAAAGGAATGAGGGTTGCTTTTGTAGATGGCCAAGTTCTTATGTGGCCAAAGAGAAAGACTTTTGATGATGAAATAGTGATTGGGGAACAAGAAGGTGGTCTATACAAGTTGAAGGGCCAACTAGAAAAAGCTTGGGTTCATGACTCAATAGAACCAAATGAACTTTGGCATAGAAGGCTTGCACATGTGCATTATAGAGCACTACCACTTGCAAGCAAAGTTGTTGAAGGTCTTCCAGAAATTCAAGCAAAACATGAAGGGATCTGCAAAGGATGTGCGAAAGGAAAGAACACAGAGAAGAAATTTCCAAGTAGCAAAAGCAAAGCAAAAGGAATCTTGGAAATCATCCACTTCGATGTATGCGGACCAATGTCATCAAGCTCACTAAGCGGGTATGTGTACTATGTTTCTTTTATTGATGACTTTTCTAGAAAGACATGGATTTACTTAATGAAGAACAAAGATGAAGTATTTAGCAAGTTCAAGGAATTCAAAGCTTTGATCAAGAACCACACTGAAAATAAGATCAAGACTTTTCGATTAGACAATGGAAAAGAATTCACTTCGAATGAGTTCAAGGAACTATGTAAAGACTCAGGTATTAAGAGGGATTTTTCCACCCCTTGTAATCCACAACAGAATGGGATTGCAGCAAGGAAGAATAGAACTATCATGGAAGCTGCAAGAGCTATGCTTCATGATCAAGATCTTCCTATGCATCTTTGGGCAGAAGCAGCCAGAACAGCGGTGTATGTACAGAACCGTACTCCACATAGAGTACTCGAGAACAAGACTCCTGAAGAAGTCTTCTCCGGCAAGAAACCAAAAGTCATCCATCTCAGAGTATTCAGCTGTCCAGTGTACATACACATTCCAAAAGAGAAGAGGAAAAAATTAGATCCTTCAGGAAAGAAGGGTATATTTGTGGGATACTCTGAAAGCTTGAAGGCTTACAGAATATAATTCCCAGGGTTCAAGAAGATTGACATCAATAGGGATGTAACATTTGACAAAGATTCAGCCTACATCAAATCCAGAAAGAAACCTGCTGAAGAACCTGAAGAAGCAGAAGCTCCCAGAATTCATGATACAATCATGAACGAAGAAACTCAAGAAGAAGATCGAGAATTTGAAGAACCACAAATACCTATAGCTCCACCATAGGAGAAGAATCCTCACAAGAGGAAACCTTCTTGGGTACGAGAGATTATCCAAGGTGCGGAAAGATATGGGGTTCCATAAGAGAATATCAGAGAAAGAAAGAGGACCAGATCTTATTCCAGTTATGTGGCATTACTATGTGATTTCATTAATAAAGAACTTTCCAATTATGAAGAAGCGACAGAACAGAAAGAATGGAAGGATGCTATGATCGAAGAGTATCAATCAATCATGAAGAATGATGTTTGGGATGTTGTCCCAAGATCAGAAGGGAAGTCAGTTGTAACTTCCAAATGGATCTACAAGATCAAGCATGCTGCAGACAGTAGCATAGATAAATATAAAGCAATATTTGTTGCTCATGGTTTCTCACAAAAAGAAGGAACAGACTATGAAGAAACCTTTGCACCTGTATCCAGATACACTTCCATCATATCGATACTTGCTCTGGCTGCGGTGATGAAATGGAAGATACACCAAATGGATGTCAAGACTACTTTCTTGAATGGTGTAGTGGAAAATGAAGTGTATGTGGAGCAGCCACTCAATTTTGAGACACATGACAGGGAGTCTCATGTGTGCAAATTGAAGAAAGCCCTGTATGGTTTGAAACATGCACCCAAGACATGGTACGGCAGAATTGACAGCTTTCTATCTAGTTTGCACTTTACCAAGAGTAAAGTATGTTAAATTTTCATATGCTTAGCTAATACATCAGTATTTCATTTCATTTTTCATAACAAAAGCATATAAATAGGATCACTGAAAGATAGACAAGCACAACCATACAAAAGGAACACAAAGATTTATCCTCGGAAAACCCTAAAGGGAAAAACCCAGCAAAATATTCCTCAATATAGATGCCCCAAAAAGATAAAAGATAAAACCAGAAAGGAGATCAAAGCCTGATCCTCCTCCTTCTCCAGCTACTTCTCTTCTTCACTAATGTGCTACACAAGTGAGAGTGTGTATCCTAAATGAGGAGCACTACACCTCTATTTATATTCATCCGTTCACTTAAGTTAACTCATCTGTCATGTAGGCTCGAGTTAATCATGTAGGCTCGAGTTACACATGTAGGCTCAAGTAACCACACTGGGGTGCTAATGACCCACCTTTACAATTAGATGGGACTGCCTCATGACTCTTATTAGTTATTTCGATTAGGAGCATCGGGGTACAAAGTAATACAAGTGGTTCTTCGGGTAGGACCATCGAGGACCACAAAGAAATACATATAGAATATTCTTCGAAGTTATAATATTTCAACACTCCCCCTTAACGAGAAGGGTATTCTATAACAACATCAACAACAACAATAATAGGAGAGAGATAGAGGACATCATCAACATCATCAGGGTGATACATCTATAAATCATTGGAAGATTTTCAACATCATGTAGTCTTCATCTTCAATCTTTATTCTTCAGTATCATCAGTACTTTGACCACTTCGATCAACAACATCTTCTTCAGCACTTTGACCTTTTGATTAGCAACATCATCTTCAACACTTTAACCTTTCGATCAGCAACATCTTCTTCAGCACTTTGGCCTTTCGATTAGCAACAACATCATCATCATACTCTGATCTTTCGATCAGAAACATCATCAAAACATCAACATCATCATCATCAAAATATCAGCATCAAAATATCATCATCATCACATTCTGATCTTTCAATCAGAATCATCATTATCATCAGCCTCTGATCTTTCGATCAGAAACATCATCATACTCTAACATCAACTCATCATCATATTCTGATCTTTCGATCAGTACGTCATCATCATCATATTTTGATAATACAGCGTCATCATCATCAGGATCTCATCATCATCACATTCTGATATTTCGATCAGAAACATCATCATCATTATCACATTCTGATCTTTCGATCAGAAAAAATCATCATCAGCAGCAACATCATAATCATAAGCAACTTCTGATCTTCCAATCAGAAAACATCATCATCATCATATTTTGATCTTTCGATCAGAGAACATCATCATTAACAATTTCTGATCTTTCGATCAGAGAAACATAATCATCATCATATTCTAATATTTCGATCAGAGAACATCATCATCGTCAGCAACAGCATCATCATCATATTCTAATCTTTCAATCAGAGAACATCATCATCATCAGCAACTTCTGATCTTTCGATTACAGAAACATCATCATCATCGTATTCTGATCTTTCGATCAGAGAACATCATCATCATCAGCAACAGCATCATCATCATATTCTAATATTTCAATCAGTACATCATCATTATCATAAAAACATCAACATTATGAAAACATCAACATGATCCTTCCTTTCGGAATTACGGGATTTAGGTCTTTACGGAGTTACCAATGATCCTTCCTTTCGGAATTATAGGATTTAGGTCTTTACGGAGTTACTAATGATCCTTCCTTTCGGAATTATGGGATTTAGGTCTTTACGGAGTTACTAACAATCCTTCCTTTCAGAATTACGGGATCAACACATTTGTGGAACTCAGACAATCCTTCCTATTGGAATTACGGGATCAACACATCTGTGGAACTTGGACAATATTTCCTATTGGAATTACGAGATCAATTCAATGATCCTTCCTTTTGGAATTACGGGATTTAGGTCTTTAAAGAGTTACTAACGATCCTTCCTTTCGGAATTACAAGATCAACATAGATGTGGAACTCAGACAATCCTTCCTATTGGAATTACAGGATCAACACATCTGTGGAACTTAGACAATCCTTCCTATTGGAATTACAGGATCAATTCAATCATCCTTCCTTTCGGAATTACAGGATTTAGGTCTTTACGGAGTTACTAATGATCCTTCCTTTTGGAATTACGAGATCAACACATATGTGGAACTCAGACAATCCTTCCTCTAGGAATTACAGGATCAACACACATTCTCAAGTACCGAAGTCACCAAATCCATTCTGAACCGAAGTTCAAGGATGATACAATCCTACCACTTTCATGGGGGCCGAGACCTTCAGATACATTTTGAACTGAGGTTCAGGGATGATGCAATCCACCACTTTCACGGGGGCTGATACCTCCGAATACATTTTGAACCGAGGTTCAAGGATGATGCAATCCACCACTTTCACGGGGGCCGAGACCTCCGGATACATTTTGAACCGAAGTTTAGGGATGATGCAATCCTACCACATTCATGGGGGCCGAGACCTCCGGATACATTTTGAACTGAAGTTCAGAGATGATTCAATCCCACCACATTCACGAGGGTCGAGACTTCCAGATACATTTTGAACCGAAGTTCAGGGATGATGCAATCCCACCACATTCACGAAGACCAAAGTCACCGGATCTATTTTGGACAGATGTCCCAAGATGATACAATCCCTCTTCATTCTCGAGGACTGAGGTCACCGTATCACTTTTGGACAGATGTCCCGGGATGATACAATCCCTCTTCATTCTCGAGGACCAAGGTCTTTGGATCACTTTAGGACAAGTACCCAGGGATGATACAATCCCACTACAACATCACTACTCCACCTTTCGAGGAAGGTCTTTTCGAACAACACCAAGCTTGTCTCGAAAGTGTTCGAACTTTACCTGAGACAAAGGCTTCATCAGCACATCACCATCTAAACCATCATCATCTACATCTTTAGTATGTGAATACTAAACTATCACCATCTGTATCTCCAGTATGTGAATACTGAAAGCGTCATCTATATCTTCAGTATGGGAATACTGAAACGTCATCATCTGCATCTTTATCTTGTATGTAGAAATATCAGATTTCTATGTGTTACGATGGAACACAGGGTTCTATGTTATCACAACTCTCGTTATCACATAGAATCAATGTAGTATCCATATTCAGGTCAAGGAGACCTGATATCAGCTTCCGAAGCCATATGGCTTCAAAACTTCGAAGAGAAATCTGCTATGTATTCTACTTTTGTTGTTCTAAGAGAAACACTAGACTATTTCCTGTTAAACCATGAACTCATAGCAGACCCAAACAAAAGCATATACCTGATGTGATTTTCATGTCTGAGATACTTCCAACCCAATCTGCATCTGTATATCCATACAATCTGTAGCCATGGCTACCATCATAGTATAGACAAGGGTATATAGTCCCTTTCAGATATCTCATCACATGTTTTACAGCTACTAGGTGAACCCATAATGGTTGAACAAGATATTGACTTAAGGTGTTCACAGCAAAACAAATGTCTGGTCTAGTATTTGTTAAGTACATCAATGACCCAATGATCTGTCTATAATGAGTCGCATCTACTAACTCTGATGAGTCATCATCTAACAGCTTCAGGTTGGAATCCATGGGTGTGGCCATGGCTTTGCATTCCAACATATTTAATCTCTTCAATATCTCTACCCCATACTTTCCCTGGTTGAGAAATATTTCTTCTGAACTTTGTCATATTTCCAGACCTAGGAAATAGTGCATTAACCCAAGGTCCTTCATCTCAAATTCTTCTACTAGTTTCTTCTTGCTTTCCATGATCTGTTTCTCCTTCCCTGTCAAGAATAAGTCATCCACATATAATAATAGGATGACAGGTTCATCTTCTACAACCTTGAGATAAAGGTTAGGATCATCTTTACTCTTGGTAAAGCCCATAATTGACAGGAAACTGTCTATCCTTCCATACCAAGCTCTGGGAGCTTGCTTCATGCCATAGAGGGCCTTCTTCAACTTACTTATATGATTCCATCTGTCTTCAACTTCAAATCCTTTCGACGTAAAACTCTTCCCCAATCATACCATTAAGGAAGGATTGTCTTTACTTCATCATGGAAGCAACTACCATCATAGTTCTAAAAGAAGTGTACCTTGCTTCCTGGAGTAAGTGTCTCTTCAGAATTAATTCCCTCTTTCTTATAGAAACCTCTAGCCACAAGTCTTTCCTTACTTCTATCAGCGACATATTTTATCTTGCAAATCCATTTGTAAGATACCACATTCTTTCTTTCTAGTTTGAGTACTATATTCCAAACATCACTCTAGTATTCTTTTATCATAACATCTTCCATGAGTTCATCTTGTCAGATCATCAACATATCCTAGTCTTCTGCATTCAACTTTGAAGGTTGGAACCCAAAAGTCTCGATCCATCAGGAAGTTGTCCATCATGTCGTACCGTGTCGAACTCAGATATCTTCTGTAGTCACTCCCCCTGAAGTGGAGTATTATCTTCCTTCTTCATTCTGTACAGGTGGTTCTATGCTTGATATATGCTGGTCAATATAGTGTGTCATGTCATAGTCTATTCTTTCTTAGGCAAATCACGAACCTTGCTTTGTACACTTGTTCTTGTATATCCATATGGAGGATACTACATACTTTCCTTTATGTCTCGAAATCATATCGTATACATCATTCCCCATGATCAACTGTTATTCTTTGATCATAGCTTTACCATTCTTTTCTTCATCTTGAGTTATCTCTCATACCCATGGTAGTCTTCATCCTTCGAGGTGGATCTACCGCTCTTTGAAGCTCTTTCTTCCGTCATGGTGT
>LPNX010058259.1:8174-53703 GCA_001517045.1 Pseudotsuga menziesii
ATCTACTTCTCATCAAGCATTGGAAGAACTACCATGATACACGAGATAATCCAACATTCAAGGAGGATCTAGAATTGCCTAACTTACTTGACCGACATGTCCTGAGGCCTTGATAAAAGAAATAGTGAAAGCTAAGGGAAGCATCAAATAAATGAGATTATCTTATATGGTGCATAAATAAATATTAAAGATAATATGTAAAGTTTATATATATTATGAATAAAAGAATAATTGTGTATATATATATAAGGAAATCAAGATAACCGAAGTAATTTAATATTAACTAAGATGATTAAATAAATATTCTATTCTAAAGTTCAAATTAGGAACAAGTAAAATTTTCCTAAGCTATTTTTTTTTATTAAATCAATATAAATTAATGGATTCTTGATCCAATTGAATATTGAAAAAACTTCCATTTCCTAAAATATTTTCTATAAATACCTAATCCAAGAGAAGGCTTGGGGATCTTATCATTATTCCAAAATTAGTTTTCGAGAGTGTTAACACTCCGTTTATAACAGTTGATTTGAGAACCTTATAGGATTTTGATGAGGGTCCCATTCCCATGAACTCCATGTGAACTCCCCTTTAGGTTATCAAAAGTGCAAGGCAAAGGAGAAAACAGAAGGTGTGTTGAAGGCATTGAGCGAGACTCGAAATCAAAGGCTGAGATTAATCAGAGGTGGATCAATGGCTCCAAACCATTTCGTTCGAGCAAACATGATTGACTAAAGATGCATTTCTAGATTACGGAATGGGTTTAAGGTTGGAAACATTCTACGGTCGAGATGGGATATGAGTCAGATATATGACTTCAACCAATTTGGCAAACCATACTTGCACGGGTAAAGCTGTGATTTCAAATTGCGAAAGAGGGGTAGTGGTCGCAACGATCAACAGTCACGATAAGAAAGGAGAGAAATCTATGGCCACAATTTATTTTGTAGAGTGGAATAGCATGGATGAATGCCAAGGATTCTCATTGTGAAATATAATGGGGCCCACTAAGATCTATGGCTGCATGAAGAGTCGGTTGTGATCGACGGTTGAGAACATGTCACGATCCATAACTTCCTACGGTGTTCAAAGGAGAAAAGATGGTGGCAGATGAAATGGAACGTGGATGGTGGACATGAAATATTCCTCGAATAGGATGGATAGGAAGGCTCCTAGGGTACATGTTTCACATCCAGTGGGGAGATGATAGCAGAAGACATTCATGCATGTAATATGCCCCAATTGCACACTGGATGATTCCTCTGATGCCATTTGGGACGAGCCTAAGGTGAAAGTCTTTCCTAGCGACACTAATTTCCTCAATTCACAAGTGTGGCACGTGGTTCACTTCAAAGGGAGCCATGAAAAAGATGGAGGGTTGATTCGTTGAGGTGACAGACTTGGAATTTACATGAGGCATAGGGAGGCGATAAACTAAAGCAGCTTGGTGCCACTGTTGTGGTAATTTAAAGGGAAAGAAACTTCAAATCCACAGCCCTTGAAACCAGCTTGGTAGCCAAGAGGGAATTGTTTGGAATCTTTCCCATATCGGATAATATGATTGAACATCAGAAGGATGGGTATAGCTCTTTCTGAGCCATGTCAGATCACCCTATATAACACCATCTCCCAGATATCTTTTGAGACATGAAAATGTGTAGATGATAAGAAGTTGTTAACACTCCATTTTTAACAAATTGATATAAGGGCATTAGAGGAAATTTGGGGTCTAAAATGGGCCTTATAAGAAAATGTGCCAAGAATAAATTTTGTGAGCTGGAATTCAAGAACCAATAGAATTTCAATAAAATGAGTCAATCATAATGGTTGAATTGACATATTTGTCATAAAATAAAACTACTTTTTTTGTTCGTATTTTCGACATATATCCCTGTGTTTTTACTCAAATTTCAAGTGGGAGAGCTCGTTGGATGCGGAATTTAATTCCACATACAACGAGTACCCACAGTGCATACTTTTGACAGACCTCGATACCCCAAAAGAAGGAAATACTTGAAAAAACATGATGATGATGTCATCATCACATTTTTAAGGTATTTCTTATTTTTGGGGTAGCTATGTCTGTTAAAAGTATGCAGTGTGGGTACTCATTTGATGCGGAATTAAATTTCACATCCAACAAGCTCCCTCATTCATAATTTGAGTAAAAACACAAGGATATATGTCAAAAATACGAACACAAAAAAGTAGTTTTTTTCATTCTTCCTCCAAAATTACTAACTATTATTTTATTCTTTTAACTATTATTTTATTATTTTCCTTAGGAGGCCCATTTTAGACCTCAAATTTCCTCTAATGGCTTGATGAAGGTTTGAGAGGGGTCCCAGTCCCTCAAATTTCATGTGACCACCCTTCAACGAGGAAAGTAGCAGGTGTGTTGTTAACATTGGGTAGGGTTCATAATAAAAGGTTGTGATTGATCAAAGATGGATCAATGGCTCCAAACCGCTTCACAAGACCAAATATGCACAATCAAGACTTCCATCCCAAATAGAAAAATGTGCTAATGATTGGAGGACTTCGATGGTTGAGATGAGATATGGGGTAGATCTGCAACCCAAATTAATTTCACGATCTATACTTGTGCAGGTAAAACCGCAATCTCAAATCGTGAAAAAGTGGTAGAGGTTGCGAAGATTGATAGTCGTGATGAGAAAAGGGATAAATCTACGACTGCAGTTCATTTCGCATTGCAAACTAGCACAGACAAATATCTAAATTTCCATTGTGAAATATGGTGGGGCCCACTCGGATCGATGGTTACAAACGTGTCACGATCCATAACTTCCCTTGGTGTTCAGAAGAGAGAAGTTGGTGGCAAGATGAATGGAACATGGATGGTGGACATAAAAGATTCCTTTGATCGGACCACTGAGAAGACTCCCGAGGTATAGCTTTCCCATCCAGTGTGAAGATGACAGTGAAGGAGGCATTCATGCGTGTAATCTACCCCATTGCAGAGTGGCTGATTCCTCCAACACCATTCAGAATAAGCCTATTGTGGAAGTCTTGTCCAGTGGCACTATTTTCCTGGTTCACAAGTGTGGCACATGGTTTGTTTCAAAGGAAGCCATGAGAGAGATAGAGGTTTGATTCATTGAGGTGAAAAAACTGCCATTTACACGAGGCCAAGGGACATGATGAACTAAAACAACCCAACACCACCATCAAGGTAATTGAAAGGGCAGGACATGGTCAAATCCACAACCCTTGGAACCATCCTGGAAGCCACATTTGAAATCTTAGCCATACCAGATAATATGATTGAACATCAAGAGGGAAAATCCCCGCCCTAGCTCCACATATGCCGCCATCGCAGCTACTTTAAATGTATAACCCTTCCCGAAGCCATTCCTACTTGTACTATATAACACCATCTTTCGAAGATCATTGAGACATGGAACTGTGTAGATGATCAGAGATATAGGGTTGAATTTCGAGAAGTGTTGAAGTCTTTCATAGACGACCATGACTATTTGTTTCGATAAATTTGTTCGACCAGGGGTACTCTTGGTAGGAAAACATGAAATCTGTGTTTTGGTTATCCACACCAGGAAATCACCAACCATTAGGGCACAGATGTGAAATACCAAGAGGGATTCACTCGCTTCTACACTACTCAGTCTCTAGATGTGTAGTGCATGGGTTTTGACATCCTGGCGACATTCCTTCGGCACTCCCAGCTGCAATCACGACCTCCAAAGTACCAACTCATAGTGGTGGCAGAACTGTTGGAGCAAATGCTCGTACTGGGACCAAGTGAGTCCGGAGCCTTTGACACCATTCCTAGAGGCTCCACTTGCTTGTTTGGTCATGGGTGAGGAAACGGTCAAACAAACACTTGGTTGCATGGCTCGCATAAGAATCCTCCTTGTAAGAGGAAGAAGACAATACAAGGATGATAAGGTTCTTAAGTCGCTTATTGTCACCAAGCGTTTGGCCACCTTTTCTCTGTCCTCCTCCTATAATAGTTTTACCTGACAGAGGATGAGGTTGGGAGAATGGTAGAGGAAAGGATTTAGGTCTTCCTATAAGCCTTTGAGTGAGATGTGCTAGCTGGATAATGAGATGCAAAATAGGTCCAGAATAGCCTGTGTGGATGATTGACTGTTAGCGCGCTGCATGGGAGTCATTTTCATGAAACAGGATGGTATGGGGCTCTACGCCGTCAGCCTGAATTATGATGCATTGCATCTCCATAACGTTTGTTTATATTTGTAAAACGTGGCGATAGTCCACTCCTTGCACTGTTAACACCTGATGGTGACTTGTAACAGCTTTAATTCAGTAGTCTCAGCAATAGGATTGTATAAAAATGCTCCCGATAGAGGGAGAAAGGAGTTAATGAATTGGATTGGGAAACATTCCCAGGATGAGGCTCCCCATTTGTAAAACTTGATACCTATGTATTAATAAGTTTCAATGAAAGAATGGTTTCTTATCGCAGAGATTCATGTGTCATCGCTATTCCCAATATGTAATTTCCTTTACTTGTAAATGTCTTTCCTGTTTCCATTCTAGTTTGTTGATTGCTTTCATGTCTACAACTTAGTGTATAAAAATGAGGAATCCATACTCGCTATGCTACTGCTATTGTTTCAAGTATTTATCAATGGTTCTTCTAAAGTTGAATGGAATTCATCTCGCCGGTCCTCCATGCGATGGACTGTCCCTTCTTGTCCTCTCACTAAATATCTCCTGATTGGGAAATTAGCGGCTATATTGCCTCTGTTTGTAATCCCATGTCATTATTCCCCTTTGTATTCATTTCTTACACAGGTTTTGAGTCCATTTTCTCATGGTTCCTTGCCCCCAATAATCCCAACATGCACCTTTCCTCAACATACTTTTCCCCATTCAGGATCCTAGCCCCCTGATCATGCTGATTGAAAATCCTATGCAGAGTAGACTCTGGTGACACACAATATTGACAACCTTATGTGGAGTGGACAACGGTCACAAACAAGATATCCCTCTCTAACTGTACAGGGTCAGAGGCGTAGTCTAAAACATTATGTTGTTGCTTGGGAGTGGCCTCCCCTCACTCGACCTTGGGGACTCAAATCCCAGTGCCAACAAATTGGCACCATTGCCAAGGATGAACTTGAAGATCCTCCCTAGGAAGAATGACAAAGATTTAGATCTGGTTGTTGATGGTGAACAATCAGCGAGACATCAAGAAGTTCGACCACTTTTCACCTGGTGATTCCACTCTTGAAGGATTCAAACTTCAGCGACTCTGATGGTGATGTGACCCATAAATCTAATGGCTGAGGAAGGATGGCAGATCCCACCTAGAAAATGGACCCATCATAAAGCTTAGAAATGCATGGCAGAAGGTCTAGGCACTCGGGTCCGCGTTTCTTCTAGGATGCCTTATCATATCTTGTAAGTTTGATCTTATCTTTTCTTAGATTTATCAAAATAACCTTCTATAGCCCAGCTCATCCTAAGTAGAGCCATGAATATGTTCATGTTTATCCTTCTTTACAAATCGAAAGCATTGCATCATCTTGTACATCTGATTTTGGCCTAGATTTTTATCCAGGGGTGCTCAATGTCAAAGGACACCCCTGTGAAATTCATGAAACTTCATACGATATTTTATCTATCGTACCTAACCTTGTCTCCCCCATTTATCCAAGACAATATAAACCTCTACAATTACCTCCTATCCTCCATGATTTTGCTACGAAATATTACAAGTACCTCCCCAAGTTCGATGGAGATTCTGAAAACTTGATTGCTGAGAAGCACGTACAAACCTTTGAGCATTTCTATGACCTTTTTGAGATAGAACATGACGATGTTTGAATGTGGGAATTCACTCTATCCTTGCAAGGAGATGCCAAAGTCTAGTTTAAACACTTGCAGTCTAAGTCCATCAACACTTGGGAAGAGATTTCTTGCACATTCTAGAGGCTTTGGGGTAGGAGAAGGCCACTGGAGCAAATACTTTCAGATTTTTATTCCCTGAGGAGGCATGAGGGGGAGGGAATATCCAGTTTTAACAAAAGATTCACAATCTTTTATTATAACATGCCTAAGGGAATTCAACCTCTTGAGAACGCTGCTAAGATCTATTACGCAGTCACCTTTTCCCCCGACCTGTACTTGCTTCTTTTAGAGAGAAAATCAACCACTTTGTAGCAGGTGTTCATTGATTGTTTGGAGGTTCAGGAAAACCTTGATATGTCCAAGAAATCATCAGGTCAGGATAGTGGTGGTGAAATAAAAGATACATATAAATTGGTTGGGCCCTAAAATCAAAAGGAGGAAGCGTCTGGCCCGTCAAAGATCTCTCATGGTATGTAGAAAGATGACAGGACTGAGGCTAGAATAGGTAGTCTTGCAAGATTATTCTCTGAATATGGTGAACCACCCCATCCCTAGTTAACTATGGATGATTTTAGAAGGATTTTCGTGCGCCTGTGTACGACAAATATGAAGAAGAGTACTTGCAGAATATACCTGATGAGCCAGCTGTTGAAACAACGCCTTCTGATAAAAGAAATCAAAGTGCAATGCAAAATCAGGAGGTTGAAGCAGGAAAAGATGATTAGGGCACTAGAGGAAAAATCCTACCCTTGTGTTATGCCTCTTTTGAATTGATACGACACATGGTTAAGACCTCCAAGAAAAAGCAGAAAGAAACAGAGGTGATGCAAGCCAGAAGCTTGTACAAAAATGAAGACAGATGCAGTTGTTTATAGATAAACACTTTTTTTGATACTCTTCCTTCAGAAATGCCACCTCACACAGATGGAGTATGCCTACTCAGTTCCACTGTAGAAGATGAAGAGCTCCCTCTTAAAGCACATCAGGCCCTTGTTACAGAAATTTTGGGCGGAGAGAGGGATATTCCATTGGACAGAGATTCTATAGGTCCTCATCTGCAATCTTCCAACTATCAGCCTGAAGACTCCTTGGAAGAAAGAAGCTCTAGATAGCTTTCCCAGGAGCAGGTGTTAGATCATGCTGGATTTTGCCGTGATTTCTACGACCCCGTGGCTGAATACATGGAGGTTCTGGGTGAAGGAAATGATTGGTCGCATCTCTGCCTTAAAGATCAATTTGTTTATCATTTCCTTCTCCCATTATCTATTTAATTTTTGTCCATCAAGAACCATACAAGAACAAGAATATTAGGCAAGTTGATTGATTGGCTTCATTGGAAGTCTGATTTCACTTAATTGGGCATGTGTACAAATTTAGGTAGAGTAGGTAGGAGAAAATAAGCTCAGTTGTTGTCGAACATTTCCTTCATTACTGTTTTTAGTTTGTTTTCATTTTCAGTTACCAGCACAGGTTTACAGTCACCATCATGATTTGCAAAAGTGGCATGAATTCGCTAAAGCAATGGCATGGAGCAGAATGGATATGTCAAAGAAATACTGAAGGCATCCCAATGGTTTCGGCACTTTGTCTACGGGGGTTCTTTGCTACCTCGCTGGGAGGATAACATCCCTCGTGGAGACGGTTGTTAACACTCTATTTTTAACAGATTGATATAGGGGCTTGAAGGAAGTTCGATAGGGGTCCCAGTCCCTCAAATTTCATGTGACCACCCTTAAATGAGGAAAGTGGCAGGTGTGCTATTAACATTGGGCAGGGTTCATAACAAATGCTACGATTGATCAAAGATGGATCAACGGCTCCAAACCGCTTCACACAAGCAAATATGCACGATCAAGACTTCCATATCGAATTGCAAAATGTGCTAATGATCGGAGTCCTTCGACGATTGAGATGAGATCTAGGGTAGATCTGTGGCCCAAATTAATTTTGTGATCTATACTTGTGTGGGTAAAACCACAATCTAAAATTGCAAAAAACTGGTAGAGGTCACGAAGATCGACAACCGTGATGATAAACAGGACAAATCTATGGCTGCGGTTCATTTCGCAATGAAAACTAGCACGCACAAATATCTAAGTTTCCCACTATGAAAGACGATGGGGCCCACTTGGTTCGATTACTACATGAAAGTTCGATCTCAATTGATGGTTAAGAATGTGTCATGATTGAGAACTTCTCCTGGTGTTTAGAAGAGAGAACTTGGCGGCAGAATGAATTGAACGTGGACGGTGGACATAAAATATTCCTTTGATCGAACCACTGATAAGACTTCAGAGGTACATATTTCCCATCCAATGTGAAGATGATAGTGGAGGAGGAATTCACACGTGTAATATTCCCCATTGTAGATTGGACGATTCCTTCGATGCCATTCAGGATATGCTTGAGGTGGAAGTCTTGTCCAGCAGCATTGTTTTTCCAGTTCACAAGTGTGGCACATGGTTCATTTTGAAGGAATCCATGAGAGAGATAGAGGTTTGATTTACTGAGGCGACAAACCTGGAATTTACGTGAGGGAAATGGACGTGATGAACTAAAACAACCCGACACCACCATCAAGGTAATTGAAAGGGAAGGACATGGTCAAATCCGCAACCCTTGGAACCAGCCTAGAAGCCACACAAAAATGGTTTAGAATGTTAGCCATACTGGATAATATGATTGAACATCAGGAGGGAAAATCCTCACCCTCGCTCTACACATGCCACCATCGTACCTACTTTAATGATATAGCCCTTCCCGAAGCCATTCCTTCTCGTACTATATAACACCATCTTCTGAAGATCGTCGAGACATGAAACTGTGTAGATGATAAGAGATATAGGGTTCAATTCTCAGAAGTGTCGAAGTCTTTCATAGACGACCATGACTGTGTGGTTCGAGAAATTGGTTTGACAAGGGGTACTGTTAGTAGGAAAACATGAAATCTATGTTTTGGTTATCCACACCAGAAAATCACCAACCACCGGGGCACTGATGTGAAATACCAAGAGGGATTCACTTGCTTCTACACTACCTAGTCTCTGAATGTGTAATTCATGGGTTTTGACATCCCATCAATGTCCCTCCACCACTCTCGGCTGCAATCACGACCTTTGAAGTCCCAGCTCATAGTGGTTGCAGAACTGTTGGAGCAAATGCTCGTACTGGGACCAGGTGATTCCAAAGCCTTCGACACCATTCCTAGAGGCTCCACTTGGCTGTTTGGTCATGGGGGAGGAGAGGGTCAAATGCACACCTGGATACATGGCTCGCAGAAGAATCCTCCTCGTAAGAGGAAGAAGATAGTACAAGGATGGTAGGCTTCTTAAGTTGCTTATTGTCACCAAGCATTTGGCCACCTTTTTTCCAACCTTCTCCTATAACAGTTTTACCTAATGGAGGATGAGGTTGGGAGAATGGTAGAGGAAAGGATTCATGTCTTCTTTTCAGCCTTTGAGTGACATGTGCCAGTTGGACAAGGAGATGTAAAATAGGTCCAGGATAGCCTGTGTGGACGATTGATTGTCAGCACGCCACATGGGAGTCATTTTCACGAAGTAGGATGGTATGGGGCTCTGAACCATTATCCTGCATTATCATGCACCGAATCTCCATAGTGTTTGTTTATATTTTTTAAAATGTGTTGATAGTCCACTCCTTGCACTGTTAACGTCTGATGGTGACTTGTAACAGCTTTAATTCGGTAGTCTCATCAATAGGATTGTATAAAAACGCTCCCGATAGAGGGATAAAGGAGTTAGTGAATTGGATTGGGAAACATTCCTGGGCTGAGGCTCCCCATTTGTAAAACTTAATACCTGTGTATGAATAAATTGTAGTGAAATAACTATTTCTCATGGCAAAGATTCATGTGTTGTTGCTTTTCCCAATATGTAATTTCCTTTAGGTGTAAATTTGTTTCCTATTTCCATTCCATTTTCCTGATTGCTTTCATGCCTGCAACTTAGTGTATAACGGTTAGGAATTCATACTCGCTATTCTCCTGCTATTCTTCTAGGCATTTATCAATGGTTCTTCTAAAGTTGCATGGAATTCATCTCGCCAGTGCTCCATCCAATGGACTGTCCCTTCTTGTCCTCTAATCGCCCACTAAATATCTCCTTATTGGGAAATCAATGGCTATATTGCCTCTGTTTGCAATCCCACGTCATTCTTTCCCTTTGTAATCATTTCATACACAGGTTTTGACTCCATTTTCCCATGGTTCCTTTCCCTTGGTAATTCCACCATGCACCTCTCCTCAACATACTTTGTCCCATTCAGGATCCTAACCCCTTGATCATGTCGATTGAAAATCCTATGCGGAGTAGACTCTGGTGACACACAAGATTCACAACCTTATGTGGAGTGGACTCTGGATAAAAACAAGGGACCCCTCTCTGATTGCATAGGGTCAAAGGTGTAGTCTAAAGTGGTTATGCTATTACCTGGGAGCAGCCTCTGCTCGCTCGACCTTGGGGTCTCAAATCCCGTTGCCACCAGAGGTATAGAGTCGAATGCTAAGAAGTGTTGAGTTCCTTCATAGACCGCCATGACTGTGTGGTTCAAGAAGTTAGTTTGACAAGGGGTAATATTGGTAGGAAAACATAGATCTGTGTTTTGGTTATCCGTACCAGAAAATCGTCAACCATCGGTGGAAAGATATTAAATACCAAGGGGGTTCACCCATTTCTACACAACCCAGCCTATGGATGTGTAGTGCATGGGTTTTGATGTCCCAGTGAGATCCCTCTAATAATATAAGTTGTATTCACGACCTCCGAAGTCCCAGCTCACAGTGGTGGCAGAACTGTTGGAGCGAATGCCCGTATTGGGACCAGGTGGGCCGGAGCCTTTGGCACCACTCCTAGGATCTCCGCTTGGCTACTTGGTCGTGGGTGAGGAGAGGGTCAAACACACACCCAGTTACATGGATCATAGGATAACCTTCCTTGTAGGAGGAAAAAAACAGTACAAGGATGATAAGCTTCTTAAGTCGCTTATCATCACCAAGTGCATGACCACCTTTTTCCTGGCCTCCTCCTATAACAGTGTTATCGAACAAAGGATGGGTCGACAAAATGATCGGGTAGTGGATTCAGGTCTTCTTGTTAGCCTTTGAGTGATGTGGTTTGTAAGAAGTGGGATGGTCAAAGAAATAGAAAGATATACCTAAAGCAACCTAAGTAAACAATTGGTTGTCAGCATACCACATGGCAATTGCTTTCACAGAGCAAAATGAAAGAAAGATCTTTGCTATCACTCTACGTTATCATGCGCCATGTCTCCATAATGTTTATTTTTTATATTTGTAAAATGTGGTGATAGTTCTGCTCACTGTATTGTTAACTCATGATAGTGACTTGTAACAATTTTCAAATCGGTAGTCTCAGCATTAGAATAATATAAATACACTCCCGATAGAGGGAGGAAAGGAGTTGGTTGGATTGGGAAACATTCTAGGGCTGAGGCTCTCCATTGTAAATAATATTTGATGCCTATTTTATGAATAAAATTGCAGAGGAGGAGTTGTTTCTCATGGCAGAGATTCATGTGTCATTGCTTTTCCCAATATGTATCTTCTTTTACGTGCAATGTGTTTCCTATTTTCACGCCATTCTGTTGATTACTTTCATGTCTGCAACTTAGTGTATAGCAGTTAGGAATTCATACTCGTTATTCTCCAGTTGTTGTTCCAGACATTTATCAATCATTCTTCTAAAGTTACATGGAATTCATCTTGCTGGTGCTCCACACGATGGGCTATTCTCTCTCTCGTCCTCCAACCGCATGCTAAATATCTCTTGATTGGGAGATCAGTGGCTACCTTTCCTCTGTCTGCAACCCCACACCATTCCTTTCCTTATGTAAGTGTTCCCTATGTAGGTTTTTGGCTCCATTTGCAATGGTGCCTTACCCCGATAATCTCACCTTACATCTCACCTTGATACACTTTTTCCCATTTAGGATCCTGGCTCCCTGATTATCCTTGAATGAAAATATTACACGGAGTACACTCTGAAGACAAAATGAGAGATCCATTTCTGACTATGTAGGGATGTAGGCGTAGTCTAAAGTGGTTCTTCTGTTACCCAAGAGACGGCCTCCCCTCAACCTTGGGGCTTAATTCCGGTGCTAACAAACTGGAACCATTACCGGGGACGAAATTGAAGATCCTCCCTGGGAAGAATGACAAATATTTTAGATCTGGATGTTGATGGTGAAAAATTGACCAGACATCAAGAAGGTTGAGCACTTCTCACCTGGTGACTCCACTCTTGAAGGATTTAGACATCAGTGACTCCATGGGTGGTGTGACCCAGAAATCAAATGGCTGAGGAAAGACGGAAGACTCCATCTAGAAAATAGACCCCTTATAAAGCTTATAAATGCATGGCAGAAGGTCAAGATGATCAAGTCCGTGTTTCTTCCAGGATTCCTTATCCTATCTTGTTAGTTTGCTCTTATATTTTTCCACATTTATCAAAATAGCCTTCTATGGTTCAACTCATTCTGAACAGAGCTATGAATATATTCATGTTTATCCTCCTTTATGAACCGAAAGTGTTTCTTCGTCTTTTACATCTAATTATGGCCTATATTTTTATCTAGGGGCTCATGATGTCAAAGGACACCCCTGTGAAATTCATGAAGCCTTGGACAATAGATTAGCTATTGTACCTAACCTTGTCTCTCCTATTTCTCTGAGTCTATACAAACCACTACAGTTGCCTCCCATCCTCCATGATTTTTCCATGAGATATTACAAGTACCTCCCCAAGTTTGACGGAGAATCCCAAGACTTGACTACTGAGAAACACTTACAAGCCATTGAGCATTTCTATGGCATTTTTGAGATAGATCATGATGATGTATGCATGCGGGCTTTCACCCTGTCCTTACAAGGAGATGCCAAAATATGGTTTAAACACTTGCATCCTAAGTCCATCAACACTTGGGATGAGTTTTCTTGCACCTTCTTAAATATTTGGGGTAGGAGAAGGCCCTTGGAAAAAATACTTTCAGAGTTTTATTCCTTAAGGAGGCATGAGGATGAGGCCATATCTAGTTTTAACAGAAGATTCACAAGATTTTATTATAACATGCCTAAGGAAGTCCAACCTCTTGAGAGCGTTCCTAAAATATATTATGCAGCCACCTTTCCTCCTGACCTATCCTTGCATTTTTTGGAGAGAAAATAAACCACCGTGCAGCATATGTTCGCTGATTGTTTGTAGGTTGAGCAAAAACTTAATATATCCAAGAAATTGTCAGATTAGGACAGTGGTGGTGAAATAGAAGATACTTAAAAATTGGTTGGGCCCTACAAGAATAATGGGAAAGTCTCTAGCACGTCAAAACTCTCTCCTGGTATGCAGAAAGATTACCAGCCTAATGCAGTAGCAGGTAGTCCTGTAGGATTGTTCTCTAAAAATGGTGACCTGCACCACCCCTGGTCCACAAAGGACGATTTTAAGAAGGAGTTTGGTACGCCTGTTTACAATGAATATGAGGAAGAGTACCTGCATGACGAGCCATATGTTGAAGCAAAGCCTGTTGATGAAAAGAATCAAGCTGCAATGCAAAGTCAAAAGGTTGAAGCGGGAAAGGACGATAAGGGAACTGGAGGTGATATCCTACCCTTGTGTTATGCCTCTTTTGAATTAATATGACACATGATTAAGGCCTCCAAGAAAAAGCAGAACGAAATAGAGATGGTGTAGACCAGAATCCTATACATGAAAGAAGACGAAAAGAAGAACCATCCAGGCAATTCCTCTCATGCTACTAATACATTGGGAATATGTAGTGAAGGAACAAGCTATGAAGACGGATGCACCAGCCTCCCAATAAACACATTTTCTGATATTCCATGTTCAGTAGTGCCACATCACACAGGAAGAATATGCCTACTCAGTTCCACTGGAGACGCAGGGGATCTCCCTCTTGATGCACATGAAGCTCTTGTTACAGAAATTTCAACTGAAAAGTGGGATGTTCCATTGAAGAAAGATTCTGTGGGTCCTTTTTTGCAATCTTCCAAGTGTCATCCTGATGAATCTCTAGAAGAAGGAAGCTCGAGATGGCTTTCCCATGAGTAGGTGACAGAACGTACTGTAGGTTTCCATGATTTCTGTGACCCCGTGGCCAAATACATGGAGGGTATAGGCGAAGGCAGTGATTGGTTGCATCCCTGCTTTGAAGATCAGTTTGTTTATCATTTACTTCTCCCATTATATATTTCCTTTCTATCCATTAAACACAATGAAAGAACAAAACTATTAGGAAAATTCCTTGATTGGCTCCATTAGAAGTCTGGTTTCACTTAATCAGATTTGTGCACAAAGTTAGGTAGAGTAGGTAGGAAAAAATAAGCTTAGCAATTATTGAGCATTTCCTTCATTACTGTTTTAGTTTGTTTTCATTTTTAGTTACCATCATAGGTTTACAGTCACCAGCATGATTTGCAAGAGTGGCACAAATTCGCTGAAGCAGTAACTCAGAGTAGAATGGAGATTTCAAAGAAAGATTGAAGGCAACCCAATGGTTTTGGAACTTGGTCTATGGGGGTTCTTTGCTACCTCACTGGGAGGATAGCATCCCTCATGGAGCCAGTTGTGAACAATTCACTTTTAACAATTGATTTGAGAACCTTATAAGAGTTCGATGAGGGTCCCATTCTCATGAACTCCATGTGAACTCCCCTTTAGGTTATCAAAAGTGCAAGGAAAAGGAGAAAATGCAAGGTGTGCTGAAGGCATTGAGCGAGAATAAAAATGAAAGGAAGAGATTGATCAGAGGTGTATTAATGGCTCCAAACCATTTCACATGAGCGGACATGCTTGACCAAAGCTGCATTTCTAGATTGCAAAATGGGTTAAAGTTGGAAACATTCTATTGTCAAGATGGGACCTGAGTCAGACCTATGACTTCAATGAATTTTGCAAGCCATACTTGCCCGGGTAAAGCCACGATTTCAAATTGTGAAAGAGGGGTAGTGGCTTCAAATATAAACAACCGCGATAAGAAAGGAGAGAAATCTACAACCACAGTTTATTTTGGAGAGCAGACTAGCACAGATGAATGCCAAGGCTTCTCATTGCGAAAGATAATGGGGCCCACTCAGATATATGGCTACATGAAGGGTCAGTCTCCATTGATGGTTGAGAACATGTCACGATCCATAACTTCCTCTAGTGTTCAAAGAAGAAAATTTGGTGGCAAGTGAAATCGAATGTGGACGGTGGACATGAAAGATTCCTCAGATCATATGGCTGGGAAGGCTCCCAGGGTACGGGTTTCACATCTAGTGTGGATATGACAATAGAGGAGATGTTCACGCGTGTAATCTACCCCCATTGCAAACTGGTTGATTCCTCCAATGCCATTTGGGATGACCCTAAGGTGAAATTCTTTCCTAGTGATGCTAATTTCCTCAATTCACAAGTGTGGCACGTGGTTCACTTCGAACGGAGCCATGAGAATGATGGATGGTTGATTCGTTGAGGCAAAAAACTTGGCATTTACACAAGGCTGAGGGAGGCGATGAAATAAAGAAGCCTAGTGCCACCATCACGGTAATTGAAAGGGAAAGAAAGGTAAAATCCACATCCCTTGAAACTAGCTTGGCAGCCACATGAGAATTGTTTGGAATCTTAGCCATATCGGATAATATGGTTGAACATTAGAAGGATGGGTATAGCTCTTTCTGAGACATGTCAGATCGCCCTATATAATGCCATCTCCCAGAGATATTTTGAGACATGGAAATGTGTAGATTATAAGAAGTATAGAGTCGAATGACGAGAAGTGTCGAGTTATTTCACAGACAGCCATAACTATGTGGTTCGAGAAGTTAGTTCGATAAGGGTTACTCTTGGTAGGCAAACATAGATCTTTGTTTTGGTTATCCATACCATAAAATCACCAACCACTGGGTCACATATGTTAAATACGAAGGGGGGATCACCGAATTCTACACAACCCGACCTCTAGATGTGCAGTGCATGGGTTTTGATGTCCCAACGACATCCCTCCAACACTTCTAGTTGCAGTCATGACCTTCGAAGTCCTAGCTCACAGTGGTGGAAGAACTATTCGAGCGAATGCTCATACTAGGACTAGGTGGGTTTGTATCCTTCGACACCATCTCTAGGATCTCCACTTAACTGCTTAGTCATGGGCGATGCACTAGTACAAAATGAGGAATTAGCTACTAGGTGACAAAAAATTCTAGTCACCACAGGTTTTCCAAGTGATATACTACTAAATATGAGCAATTTTGATTGACGCAACTATCAACGACTAAAAATAATGACTAATTTAGTCACCAATTAACAAATAAGACTAGATAATAAGTGACAGAGATAAAAATGACTAACATAAACGACTAATTTAGTCACGGCATAAAAAATGACTAGTTAGAAGAATATGAATTAGTCATTTATGTTAGTCATTTTTAATTGTGTCATGGAAAATTGCAAATTTGGAAATGAAGTGTAATTTTTGTAAGTTGTCTACTTTCTATTAGTAATATTAGTGCCATGCACCTCGATCTTCAGAGATCCAACAAAGCAACTGCATGAATTTTCTCTTGACCATATTTATCCCTGCTGCACCATTGAAGCAAACCCAGCTAAGCGCATTCCAAGGAAAATTATGTTCCTACGTCAATTACGAATTAGGTACTAGAACTAGTATCATATATATCGTTACCTGGATAGAAGCATCATAGCCCTACATCCCCTTGAGAGCCAGCCATTTGAATGTGCCTCCTCCATGTAGACTTACCAAATTCATCCAATGCATGGCCAAAAAAACATGTCAACTTCACATTTTTGGGCTAAAGGTATCGTTCGACCCCTGCTCCCCTATTTTTGCAGACAATAAGCCGGTTCAGGATCTCGCAGTGACCAGTCGGAGCGCTTCAAAGGTATGGTTCTTGCCGCTTCGATTGTGTTCATCACTCCAATCAATAACCAGTTGTTATGGTTTTTTACAAGTCTCAATGCTGCTGAAGTTACTGCTTCCACTTTATATTTACAATTATCACCATCTCCAGCCTATGCACTCATAACCATATGCATTTTGAGCTTTCAACCTAGGAAAATCATGATCACCCTCCTGCAATGCCACTATTTGCAAAGGTCACTGGTTTTTGCACATCGACATTCCTCACACGCTCCAAAGGAAAACTGAAGCAGACATTAGAAGAAGTGATTAAACTTTGCAAGGAGGTTTACTTGTTTCTTAGATTGTGGCAAGTTTTCTATAATGGAACAGATATTGTGCCCCAAAATTTTAAAAGATTCGAATCATCCCGGTGTTGGAATCCGATAACATATATGGATTCTTTGATGGGGCCGAGCAGGATGGAAATTGTGGTACTGGCATGATCCTCCGTATATATGACTCTCATAGTTTAAAGCTAAGGATGGGTGTTGGGAATGGCACTAATACTTTTTATGAACTTTTAGCTTTATGGGGGCTTTTATGGTTCGCAAAAAAAAAAAATTCTCTATCTTTCTATTTTTGGCGAATCAAAGGTCATAATTGATTGGGCCAGAGGTCTCACCAATTTGTAGTCACTGAGTTATGATTGTTGGATGAAAAGGATTGGGCTCCTAAAGAATTGGTTTCTTTCTTTATCCTTCATGCACCTATACAGGGAGTTCAATTCTAACGCGGACAACCTATCAAATCTTGCGATAGGAGACTGCCCTGGTATTCTTCACTTATGTAAGTACTCAATTAAAGGAATCATGATTACTGAAGGTCGCTTTACCTGCTTCTAGTTTCTCCATTCTAGTTTTTACTTGGACTGTTTTAGGTTGTATCTACATGACAACACTCCGGAGCCCTGCTATTTTTTGTCTCACAGTTATTTTTTCTTTTCTGCATTTTTTCTTTCTATAGGTTGATGGGTAGAATCCCTTTCATTTATTTTTGGATATTGTAATGTTTTGCCAAGGGCTTAAATATTGTCTTCTATCCTACTTTGAAGGGGGTTTTACATGAACAACTATGTTTTAATTTTGATTCTTATGAATAACAAATTACATATTTTTTTACAACGAAAAAAAACCATTAATATAAAAAGATTCCACCATTTTTTTTCTATATTTAGAAAAACAATTTAAAAAGCTATATTTTAACAAAATATATAATCTAAATTTCAATAAATTATAACAAAATATATAATTTATATTTCAATAAATAGAGATTCCATAATTTTTTCATTTACACCTTGGAAAAAACACAATTTAAGACAACCTATTTCGATAAATATATAATATATAATTTTATGTATAAATTTGTTTCCATTTTTCTTGTTATCTTTGAAATTTATTTTTTTGTTGACTAGTCAATTTTTCTTTATAAAAGCAAATACCTTCAAAAATAAAAAATAAAAATAATCAAAAGTTAAAATTAACATTGTTTGATATTTCTATATTATTAATATTACTAAAAAAATACTTAAAATCATTTTTAGTAATATAAATAAAACTAACCAAACACAATTATGTTTATACCAACATTACCTGTATTTAAACCTTACCACGTTATAATTCCATAGTTCAAACGATGGCATTTTTTCATGTTATATGGTTATAACACATAAAATTTGACATTACCATTTGCATACAATCTCTTCGTCGCATGACCTTGGATAAAGATATGGTTAAGATTTATGATGTGGCATATAATAATATAACAATCCACATTATATTGGTATGGTTTTAATGGATATGTTTAACATTACCGCTTTCATACAATCTCTTCGTGGCATGACCTTGGATAAAGATATGGTTAAGATTTATGATGTGGCATATAATAATATAACAATCCACATTATATTGGTATGGTTTTAATGGATATAAACATATGTCTTTGTGATATGTTTTAAACATTGGTGCTTATGGTTTAGGCTCCACATTATACCATATTATACCATATGGTTTAAATATAGTGTTATAACATATGATTTACATGGATTCATGGTGACCTTGGGTTTGGTTACTAGGCTTAATCCAAAAGCAAACAAAATAAAGAAGTATTAGGTATGCTTTTTCTTGGACATGGATTGCATCCACACCCGCTACTGCGAGTAGCGTCTCCCGTCAATGATAAGATCTGTGAGTACATCTAATTCCACCTATATGCCTTTCCTTCGGACATCCTTGTTTTATTGCTTTAGACACCATCTAGCTATGGATATGTTGCACCTGCATATTGGAAAGAAGGATATGATATGATGTGCCCATCCCTAAATTATATAGAAAAGGGACGGGTTCTTTTCCTACATGACCAACTGGAATCCACACCTCTACGTATGGCACATGACCCCCTAGTAAATTGCTATAGAGTTCCTAACGCTTTCGCAGACCAGAAAGATATACCCGAGATAACGGCGGACGCCCTATTGCAGATTGGGTTTTTTTATGCAATGAAGTGAAGCTTCATTTAGCTTTTGGTTTATTGAGGGAAATGACATCAGTGAAGACAAGTGAAGCTGATCCTGAGAATGGATCAGAGAATTTATAAAGCAGGGCAAGAATAGGCTGAGGCCCGGGTCGTGGTCACCGAAAATGAAACCCTTGCCCCATTATATGAATCACAACCCTACCCTACTATGTTGAATACTTAGGCTAAGAGGACTAGATTTACAAGTAATTTGTCTGAATCTGAATAAGATGCTTGAAGACACATCTAAGAAGAGTAAATGGAGTTGGAATTCAGGAAATTCTAAACATGGAAATGAGATTGGTGTCGGTGGACAGAAATTGAAACTGTCAAACATTGGTATTGAGCTTCATGTTGGGTCTCCACTGCCTTCAGAATGGCATCAATGTTTAGACCTTCAGGTTTGTTTTGTGTTTTTTTTAATTACCTATTGCATTTTTCTTTTATTCATGTTTCTTTTTTCTTTGTTGTGGATGTGGTGGAGATGAAATGGCTAGATCATAATTCCCTTACAGTAACAAAGGATTGCTACACCTGCAGATGCACTAGAATAGGCCATAAGGATCAAATCTATTATTGGATATCCCATGATTTTCACAAGTTGCAGCCCCAAAAATAGGTCAAACCCACGCAGGTTCATAATAATATTGCTATGTTTACAAATAAAACTCAGGAACTAGCAATTCCAAGGGTTGGTAGACCAAAAATGTTGTGTAGAGGATTTCAGACTAAAGGTTATAATATCTAAGAATTTCCTCGCTTCAAGGTTCAAGGGAGGGTCCTAGACTCTTTACTTTCCCTATGGGACCCCTTCCAAAGACACTTATGAGAGGAGTTGTGCAAGTCTTTACCTGTTGTTGCACCTCTTTTTTTGTAGTAAAGTATAATGCTTTCCCAAATACTAAAACTACGTAATCTGCTTAATATTGTTATATTTGTAAGATTCATGAGTAGCCCCCAGGAATTGTAAGACTCATTGATTAACTTTGGGGATTAAAACAATCTCATACAGAAATAAGATTTCCATTACTCGGAGAATCCAACCTTTTAACAAACTAATTGAAAGTATATACAAAAGGAGAAGGAAACTAAATATAGAATTAGAAAGTTAATTCCTAAATTTCTGCTAACAATCTGACAGCTTTGCAATATATCCTAAAATAATTCAACTGCATTCTATCCTATTTCTAACTTAACTCTTCCATTGACAGCAAAGCTAACTCGATCTTTCCAGAACTAGTTCATTAAATTGATTACCACTAACCTAAACATATGGAGATTCAATTAAGGGAAACCCACTCCCTTTTGTAAAATTTAGAATCTTAATTTTCGAATGGCCACATTTTTTTGAAGAGTGATTCCCCTGCATCATTTATCCTTAGTAAAAGATCTAGAGTAACCTTGGTAAGCAACACTACAACTTTGGGAGAAGATAGGTCTGTAGTGCTTTGGAGCATAACCCAATTGTCAAAGAAAGAGCTAGTACTAATTTTCCAAGTGTGAGAGCTGCGAGTACCTCTTAAATGCATACTAATTTGCCGTATGTGAGAGGAAGTGATGTTTTAATTTTGGTAAAAAATTAATGATGTATTTTTTATGTTTAGCTATTTCTATAAGTTGCTGTTAATTTTTTCTTAATTTTTCTAGAGGTTGTTAATGAAAGTGGTTTCTAAACCCAAATTTTAATTGCAAGTAATATGGATATGGTGGGTGTATATTGCATAATATTATAGGGTGTCATTTATGATTTGTGTTATATCTAGAAACCTACATCCATTTTTCAACACTGCTCACAAGTGTTTGTCGATCCCAAGAGTTGATACAATCGATGTTTGTACTTCATGTATAAGTCGATGTGATCAGGTGGCAATGTTGTTAATCAATCCAAGTATGCGTAAAGAGTAGATGTTGATTCTCATTATGCTACCCCATGCAGTCGTTCCCAGAGTTGATACAGGAGTTGATGCCTTCTTATGAAAGAAAATATTTGTTAGAATATTTTTATTGAGGGAAACTCTTACAAACCTTGGTTCCATGATCAATTTTATCTCCGGGTGCCTATTTCATCAATTCTGCCTATATATAGATTTCATTGCTTAATTTTATGTTTCACCTTTTCATTTGCTGCTGGGAGTTGATTGTTTCAGATAGGCCCAAGCACCTTGTATAATTTTATTTTTTGACAAAAAAATGGTAGAGCAAAGTTAGAGGTTAAAATTTGTGAAATGGCATCAGTTGCACTAGCTAGTGGATCGAGGACAAGGGAAGATAATCCACAGAGGGACAATGTGAATCCGAAGAGAGTCTCTCTAGACAGTAGACTGCGGAGCCGCAATGTTCCACCTGTTCAGCAATATAGGAAATGTGTTCCTCTTTCCAATTTGACAAATCAGGCATCCGCCCAAGCTAAACATGGCGTTCCCCATAGCCAGGTGAAAGCATTTTTGAATTTTTGTCCAAATAGGTTTTCTTGGTTTTGGAATTTGTATTTACAGAATGCAAGGGTTTTAGGGTTTTTTTGGGTATTTATTCTAATTTTACTGGGCAGTTTTCTTTTGAAAATTTCTATAAGAAATTGTAAAAAAATGATTACTTTGTCTTAAAGGGATCTAATAGCCAATCGGCATCTTCAAAAGCCAGGGCTAGAGGGACTCCCAGTGGCACAAGAGACTCTAAAATTCAAAAGGGTCCTGCAAAATCCTCTATTGCCAGACACCCTGCAAAACCCAATAATGGTGGTCTAAGGGTTCTGAGAAACAATGTGGCCTGTAGTATCTCTGGTTCCTCTAATCCGAACAATAGGATTTCATCTATAGGGGGAAAGATTTCAAATACAACTGCTTCTCATTCTTCAATTATTATAGAGGCTCTACCCATTGATGACAATCTTCAATTATTACAGAGGCTCTACCCATCGACGGCAATGCCTCAGATATTGCTTCGCTGGAGTAGAAAACCTTGCAAAACCTGTACATATCAAAGCATCATTTAAAGTCAAAACCATTGGAAGGTAATTTTATGAATAAACTCTTTTTTCTTCATTGCTTGTGTGCTATGTGACTAGAAACCTGACCCGGGGGATCATTTCTTGTTTCTGTTCCAATTCTTGTTCCCGCTCCTTGCTTGACCCTATATTTGTCCATTACTAATCAAATTTAAATGTAGGGGAGTTAGAGGGTGTTAGGGGAGTTGTTTTGTTTTTTTTCTTAAAGGGATCTACTAACCAATCGACATCTTCAAAATCCAAGGCTAGAGGGACTTCCAACGACACAAGAGACTGAAATTCAAAAGGGTCCTACAAAATCCTTTATTCCCAGACACCCTGCAAAACCCAATAATGGTGGTCTAAGGGTTATGAGAAATAATGTGGCCTGCAGTATCTCTGGTTCCTCTAATCTGAACAACATGATTTCATCTACAAGGGGAAATATTTCAAATACAACTGCTTCTCATTCTTCAATTATTACAGAGGCTCTACCCATCGATGGAAATGCCTTAGATATTGCTTCGTTGGAGTAGAAAACCTTGCAGAACTTGTACATATCAAAGCATCATTTAAATTCAAAACCATTGGTAGGTAATCTTATGAATAAACTCCTTTTTCTTCATCGCTCGTGTGCTATGTGACCAGAAACCTAACCCGGGGGATCATTTCTTGTTTCTGTTCCAATTCTTGTTCCCGCTCCTTTCCTGACCCTATATTTGTCCATTAATAATCAAATTTAAATGTATAATATAGAGGGTGTTAGGGGAGTTGTTTTTTATTCCCCATCCAGGGTTCATTTCTTGTTTATGTCCCATCCTTGTTCTTGCTCCTGTCCTGACCCTATTAAAGTGCATTACCAATGAAATTTGTATGCATAATATGGATGGGGTTGGGGGGAGTTCATGCTTCTCATTACCCCAAATCCATTAGACCTATTTGTTGTTCCATTCCTTGTTTCTTGTTTTTGGAAACATAGTTCTCACAATTTGAAGGGTTTAAAAAAAAATCACTATTCAATGTGATTTGCAACTTCTTGTATGCTAAATTTTATAACAATGATACTTATTATGGTCCACCTATTTGAAGAAAGCACTCCAGTGGCAGCAGGGGTGCAAGAATATAAGATTGTTGACATCCACATAGATAACAAAGATCCTTAAATGTGCACATTCTATGCCTCTGATATCTATGACTATCTTCACAACACTGAGGTACTTCCCACCCTTCATGTATTTCATATTTTTATAGGAATAAGATGTTTCATCTATGCTATGCAATACAGGAAATTCATATGTAAGATATGACTATATCTACTGATGCAGTTCATATGTGAGATATAATTATCACTGCTGGTTTTTTGTCAATAAATGATCAGTCTTTTAAGCACCTACTAATGCCAACTGCAACAAAGAAAAAAAAACTACTTAAGGATTCCTAGAAACACCTGCTAGTACATATTACACCAAAGAACCAAGGCTGTGAAGATGCCTAGAAATAAGGCACAGCAGTTTGTTTTACATGCGTCATGATCTATGCTTGCTAAATAAAAAGCAGGATATATCGGTAGACAAAAATATTCATGAATCATTACACAGCAAAGAAAACATTATAAGAAAGACTAATCTTTTACTCCATGAGCGAATGACTGTGCAGAGAATAATTACATATCATTGCACTCCTCCTTGCACATCAAATTTAGCAGCAAATATTTTTTCTCTATCTAGGTCTGCATCCTGCTGTGATTCAAGCCCTGCATCTTTTCTATCAATGTTTTCCTCAATCAGTGTCTTTTTGTCCCCATCAAACTAAGTGCAAAAACAAGAAAAACAAAAACCTAGAAGAAGTTTACTAAAACTGTATTTGTAACTTCTCTGGCCAAATGTGGAATTAATGCCAAAATGGATCTAATATATAGCTGGATCAAACCTCCTTTTCCATCAAGTTTGCCTTTATTTCAATGACTGGATCTGGCCTTTTTAGGTATTGTTTAACTATTTTATTACCTGTACATGAATAGAAACAAGGAGCAGCATGACACCAATAGTTCTACTCCATTGCAACATCATCGTAAAACTAGACCAGAATACTTACTACAGTGCTCAACTTCTTCTCTGAGAAATAGATTGGGCATTCTCTCAACGTGAGGCCTAGATAACTTGGAAAGGAGAATAGGGCCAAAAGCAATGTACTTAGAATTTCTCTTCAATTATTAGGACAAGAAAGCCAAAGTCAAGATGAAGAAACAAAGTGGGATATGTTGAATCCCTAGGTGGACACGTGTGACACTCCACTGATCCCATAATGACCAGAATGACTGGTGGGTAGCTTATGCAGGGCTTGGTGGATGGAATGGTAAACTAGAAACTCCTCTTGTACCATGTAAATTATCAGAATGTTGCTGCTAATATTTCTATGAGGAATTTCAATCTCAAATTCCAATTTTCTCTATGTATTTGGTCATTTCCTAAGCTAGATCCTCACATGTTGGAAGTTGGAAATGGCTAATTGAGCACCGAGTAATACCGGTCACACTTCAGCATATGGGATTTAATGAAGGTAAGAAAGGGGGTCAAGTGTAAGATGTAACAGTCTTTGTTAGAAATTGACAGAGATGTTATAATTGTAACGTTATGTAAACTTATGTAACATTAATTTACTTAGAAGTAATAAGTATAAATTAAAAAGTAATCCTTGGTATATCCTCATTCCTGCAAACAACTTTAACCCCAAGATAAAAACCATTGTTCCAGCAGTGCCTTTTTCTTAAGCTTCATATAATACCTAAAACTGGCTTGAGAAATCTTCCCATGAATTGAATTATTGTTTGCAAACGATGATATGTCCTCATTCCTGCAAGCTACTTTAAATTAGCTCTTACCTTCAATTCCTTCATATTTCATGTGAACAGAGATAAAAATAGTGTGTTTGTTTCCATATACTGGAAAATGCCACTGACTGTCATTAGTTTGCAAGAAACCATTTTTTCTATAGAATGGTGATCATATTCCATGTGAAATATTATAATCTCCTACCCAAGAAATCTACCTGCATGAATAAAAACATAATATAATTATCAGGAAACTTATGACCATCCAAAAATAATTAATATGAAGACTCCTTCATGGCAGTTCAAAATCTGATAATCATGAAGATAATAACAAGGTCATGTATATAAGAATAACAAGGGCATGTATATATGAATATTCCAAGTCCAGAATAACAATACAGGATAGCCCCTCTACAAAATAATATGGACATTATCTAGTATCCTAGGGATCTTTCTGAATCATGACCAAACTAGATTTATATATTTGTAAAAACAATGTAAAGATTTGATCGTTGGAATTACAAAATCTGAGATAAGATTGAAATCCCTACACTGATATGAGCAAGTGTGCTCTATAATTAGTAATCTGAACGCATGCAGGATTCTCTGAATAGTATTGCTTATCATGATCAATACAAAACTATATGAATTTAAAGGGGTTAACCCAGATTTGCAGATTTCAATTTATTCATGGTGCACAATATATTACATCGCGGTGCACAATAGAGAGTATAGAGTATATGTAAGAAAAAACATGATGAAATAGAAACAAAAACAAACAATGTCAGTTGAAAGCATTCCATAATGTGTCATTTTTTCAACTGCATGTGATGCTTTAAATCTTGTATGGTTTTATGAGAATCTGGTCATATCATTCTTCACACGTTACCACTATAATTAGAAGGACGGTGCTGTGGACATTGACCCTGCAAATTTTGATTTCTTGTATGTTGCATCTATCGGGAGAATCCATCACCATTTTTTTGCTTATTTAAGTAAAACCAGTAGGGGAGTTGGTGAAGAGAACCAACTATTTTATCAATCGCGCCATAATAATTGGTGAATGGGGAGTTGCTAAAGAGAACCAACTATTTTATCAGGAGTT
The DNA here is from genome assembly GCA_001517045.1 of Pseudotsuga menziesii. Taxonomy (NCBI): domain Eukaryota; kingdom Viridiplantae; phylum Streptophyta; class Pinopsida; order Pinales; family Pinaceae; genus Pseudotsuga; species Pseudotsuga menziesii. The sequence continues at coordinate 34,419 of LPNX010058259.1, forward strand.
GGTGAATGAAATGAGCATGGGAATATTCAATATTAATACAAAAGTTGGAATCACTATTATCATTATCATCTAATGTTGATTTGATGATGAATCCAGTGACATAACCCAATAAACTAATAAAAGTCACATTGTATTGCAGTGCAGTCAGCATGGGCAGTAGGAGATATGAAATATGTACAGCAAGCAAGCAACAATCCTATAATTCGTAATGTGTGGGCAGTTCCCTAGGAAAGTAAACATTTTGCAAAGTTTAAAAATGTTTTAAAAAAATAAGGTATTTAAAATATAATTGAAAATATAGTTTATTTATGGAATAGTATAAGATTATAATGTTCTAATATCTTTAATGTTTTAATAATTATAATGTTTTAATATTTTAAATAGTTAAAAAGTTTTTGAAACACATTTTTTTCACATAACATGTTTTAAATAAAAAATTTTAATTATAATTATAATATAGTCAAATTGAAAAATGCCATATTTAAAAATATATTGAATTTCAGGAACATAATTTCATTAACATGCACACTGAGTTTTTTCTTTACATAGGTTTGAGTATATGGTGATCCCTCTCGGTGCTTGATAGAGCCTAGGATTTGGATCTACGCTGGTATTATACATCTCTGTGATAACTGCTAAACGCAAAAGAAGGCTAGAATGAAACAAACAAAATTCGAAAAAGAGCAAAGTAGAACAGAGAAAAACAAAGAATACATAGTAGAATTGATGAAGAGTCAATGAATTCATTTCATTTTCTATATAAAAGTGTGCTACTTGCAATTAATAATTTGACTATCTATTTTTAATATTCTGTACTATCATTGTCTCATGCTGGATGATAATCAGATCTGATATCCTCCAGGCACCTCTGCTGATTGGATGTGATATAAGGTCCACAACTCCACAAACTATAGAGATTCTAGGAAACAAAGAAGTTATTAATGTCAACCAAGGTCAGATTTATAAATTTGGATGAAGACTTTTGATGTATATGTTTTAAGGTTAACTTTATTAATTGACATCTACGAATTCTATTGGATTTGTGTAGATCCACTAGGAGTTCAAGGAAAGAAAGTCAGCCAGCAGGGGGACATTGAGGTATGAATTATTTTGTAGCTTAAATATTTATATTCTCTAAAGATTAATTAAATATCCAAATTCTGTAATTTCATACCCTTTGTACTGTATTTACAATTTCAATGTTTGTATGCTGTCTCTTGTGCCTTCTATTTTCAATCTATGTTTTGTAAGTTTGACCTATTTTCTTTCTATATAAATTTGAACATATAAATGACTACAGGTTTGGGTTGGGCCACTGTCCAACCGCAAATTTGCGGTAATCCTATGGAACATAAGTGGTTCACAAGCATCTATAACTGCCAAATGGTCTGACATTGGCCTTCCCTCTAACGCAGTTGTTCAAGCTAAAGACTTGAGGGTTGTATGACTAATTCCTCTTATTTTTCATTATATTTCTCTTTTTACATCATTATCACAATTACCACAACTAAATTTGTGTTTTAGGCATTACTAAACTTTTCTATGGGGTTTCACATAGTTTTCTTCATACCCCTAGTGTCAACTGGTTACATACACCTTATCGGATGCACTGCAAAGAGCAATACTTCACATGCCCTGACACAAAATGCTCTAATAAGTAGCTCAGCTTGGTTATAGAACTTCCTAAAGCTTGAACCCAGCAATTGCTAAAGTGTCTGAGGCAAATATGGGAATCAGCTGCAAGTCAAAGCTACTGATGAGAGACTTGTGTGTCAGAGCACTTGAAGGCTTAGTCTCTGGATCAAAGTTAGTATATCTTAGAATGTTTTTTTGAGGATATAATGCAGATGTATTGTTAGGAAATGGACTGATACTGACTTCTTCCCATTCCCATTTTGACATTGCAGCACTCATACCTTTGATCAAGTTTAAAGAACGGGCTCACATCATTAGTTGCTTCACATGCTTGCAAAATGTACATTCTCATCCCTTTTGTCTAAACCCTCACCAAAACAACCTATCCTTCCAAGTATGAAGTAGAATGGAATTCTAATTTAAGCTGTTGCTTTATGCAAACAAAAATATAGTTTGTGTAATTTTTCTAGGCCATAATTTCAACCGATTATCCTGAGTATGAAGCAAAATGGAATTCTAATTTCCAATATGTTGAAATAGTAGAACAGCTAGGGACAAGAAATCTAATGGAACAAGAGGAATAAGTGCAAAAATATATGTTACCTCATTTTGGATGGTCTTGGTCGAAATAGGATCTTCAGGTTGACCTTGTCTACATTCAGTTAAGTCTTTCAAGGCATGGTTCTGCACAGAACAAGACTAAAAACAATTAAGAGGAATGGCAAGGAAATACAGGTTTATAATTCAATGAAACAGTGCATCCACTTCAAATATAACCATGGAATGATAACACCATATCCACATAATTAATGTGATCTTAATAGTGGATACAAATTTTACAATCGCACCTGAGATATTTCATTAGGTTTCCTAGCATTCAAAGGTTTCCCATGTTCAGAATTAGGAAAAATAGTAGGAGATTTCCTACTCCCTTCAAAGAAAATGTTTCCTAAATTAACTCTAACTATAGATATACCATGAATTTGGGACATACTGCAACATTGTTGGATTCTAGCTTCAAATTTTTTGGATTCAACCTCTGTATCCTTGCATCTTAAGCATACTAAAGGTTGAATTTTTGTTTCAAGTATTTCTTCCCCAACTTGACCATCCTTAGATTGGCATGAATACTGCACCAAAGAAATATCACACTCATTGGAAAACTCTTCACTATCACCTGGGAACACACCATCTTGTGAGAGCGCACACTCTTCAATTGTATATGAAATAGAGTCATGACCAGTCTCTGAAGTCTTGACCTTGAACTAGTCTTTCTCAGTCTCTTTTTCATCTTTGTTAAAAAAAATTCCTGTCATGCATGGAACATATAACCCTGCTATTGTTACTTCCTTGAAATCCTTTTCAAGGTTTTCAAGATAACCAAGTTTTCCTCCACCTTGGGTGCTAGGATTCCCTACAATAAAACATCCTAATAAATGTTACAGTTACTCTACACCAGCTACAAGGATATTAAGTGTTCAATAAACTATTTTAATTTTTAACGCTTAGCTCCATGCCATTATCAATATATAGGAGTAACTGTTCCTTTGGAAATCTTTTTGTCAGTATCTGTTATTTCACTCTAAACTTTAGAATCTAAATATACCCAAAGAAATTAAATTATCTTGCTTCATACTTTCCAAGTCATTAAGCAAAGAGTTAAACTTTTAAAGCCTATCCTTTATTTAAAAAGAGTAAAAATACCATGTTAACAAAACATTTTCAGATAGGATGGAACATAACAGAAACATATATATGACCCAAATATGAGCATATCAAACCTAAACTGAGAACTCTATTGCATGTTAATTATGCAGCTTCAAATGACTGTGAGAACCAATTTTACAACTACCTGAATCTGAAGTCATGATGCATTGCTCATTACAAGGCTTTGGCTTCCCTCCATCTTGTGTTGTTGCTTCAAATGCTATGCAACCTACATTAACACTAATTTTAGATTCCTAGTTGATAAGACAAGCTTTCTCATCATTATCATTCTCTATTTTCATGCCGGTTCTAGCTGTTTTAAAACTATGTTCAGATTTCAAGTTCATAAGATTGTTTTTAGTAAGACTATTTGGTATTTCTATGCTAGTTTTGGTTACTTCAACATTCTTTCCAAAGTTTGGATTCATATGACCAGTCTGCTGAGTAAGATCATCCTCTATTTCTACACTAGGCCCTAGTGCTTTATCACTCCCTTCAGATTCCTGGTTCATAAGACCAGTCTTCCTAGTATGATCACTATCCATATCCATGCTAATGACGACTGCTTCACCACTATTTTGAAATTCTAGGTTTGAGTGTTCAATTTGCTTGGCACAACCATTCACCATCTTCATGCTAAATTGAGCAGTTTGCATTGCTTGCTGATAACCATCAGTCATATTTTTTTCAACAGGAAATGTTAAATTATTAAGTTTCTGATGATAGGTGGCTTCTAGTGTAAGCTGAGCCGCTTTGTCATTCTTTTCGCATTCCTCTGCCATTGGACCATTCTTGTCAATATCTCCATTCTCTAATACCATGCTTCATTTGGTTATCTGCACAGCTTGTCTACATGAAGCAGTAAATATACTTTCCTATAGATTCAATGTCAATTCATTAGACTGTTGTATAAAAGATGGCTTCTAACCTACGGTGATTTGTTGAGTGCCCACTAAAATAATAACGAGCAATGCTTTCCCTCTTTATACTTTTAGACTTGATATCAAAACTAAAGACATTGTAGAACAAAAATTCATTTCCAAGTTCCAACACAATTTTACTATCCTCAGGCATTAGCTATCCAGTGATCAAATTTTCAGACTTCTGACTGCTCACCTTGTGGGAAGGTAAGGATTCTAATGAAGTAGAATTATTTTCAATCTCTAAGTTGTTCACGACACCACTTTCATTCAAGCTGGCAATGACAGATTTATCAAATTGAAATTTCTCTGATTCTGTCAATAATGAAACATTCAGATCCTCGACATTTTGGAGGGTAACAAAATCAGTGCCAAATTATTTCACAATTTGTGATCCACTATTATGATAGTATATGGCTTGATCACATGACTTTTTAGCTTCTAGGTTGGCAAGAGGCAAAATCTGCAATGCCTGCACTACTGCCTCTTCACAACTTGGGGAATTGGAATTACATGATACATAGAATGAACTTCCAACAAACAAATTATTTTCAAGTGATTATTTTTGTTCATGTGATTTAGATTTTTTTTTCCTTAAATTAGCTAGGTCAGACCCTCTCTTACTCTTACCGTCTTCTCTGCCCTACCTCTATCCTCCCGCAGAAACAGACCCTATGTTATAATGTTGTACTAATGGTAGGTTTTGAACAATTCTTCATGAACCTTGAACTTTGTACTTGTAAATATAACTCCACACCGAAATACGATACCCATGTCTTAGTGAGGCTCTTATATTCCAGTGAAGAAGCAACACATCCCACATGGGGAGTCAGAGTGGAAGGCGTAAACATGCCATAGGGATTGAAGGGAATTGGAACTTAAAACTAATTCATAATCAGATAATCAGGGTAGGGCACTTTCACATTCCACTCAAGCAGGATGGAGACATGCTTTATCACCCTTACAAAGAAATAATTTCTTGTAGGTAGTTCAAATGGGGAATATGAACCTCATCATGATTTTCTCTATCCTTTGCTTCATCATAAATGTGCATTTCATGGTCAAGTAAATTCCTTCATTTTGAAAGTCACAAATCTAGATAAGAATATGCCTTTATGCAACTGTGCATTATAAGAACACTGTAGAATACCAGTCTCTCCAGCCTTTTTGATAGGTTTAGTCAATCTCAAAAGCTTACTAGAATCTAAATTTTAGTGTAGTCTTATTTTAGGTGACCATACATTCTAAGGAAAGTTCAGTTCTTATCAATGGTTATTTCTCTCTGTGAACTATTGTCCAATCATCATGGAAGTTGTTTCAGATCTTGTACATATCAACACAGAGCCGATATATATTTTTTTATACCTAATAATTTGCAAGTTTTTCAAGTTTAATTCATTCTTAACCAGTTTTCTTTCCTTTCAAATAATTGGTATCATCACCTAGAAGCTAAATATACAACCCTTGAAAGGTTTATCTAAAGACGCAATGTTGTAGGAGCAAGGTATTTCTCTTTATATTTGCAACATGACTCTTTAATTATTGAATCCACTATTAGGTGCCCTTATAGCCAAGGAATAATAATTCACAAAGCATAACTCCTCCATACAAAATGGTACCTTTGAAACAGTATATGATTAAATGCTAAATACTTGCAATACTTGCAATTCCCCAAGTCAAAATATTTGCAATTATTTGAATTCTAGGTCTAGAGATCATTTTTGCAAGACATTACGGTGCATAGGGAGTCAAGTCTCTAATTTTGCAAATGATAATCATCGACTCTCCATTAGCAATAAGTTTATAAATCTGCCTAGCTCTTAGAATGTTTATCACTTGATTTAAAGCTAAAATAGGCTTCACAATAAGACAAGAAACCTTTTGCAGTTTGATCACAACCATAGACCTGCTTATTATGGAACCTTCTAAAAAAAAAGGTGAAAATACTTTGCATAATTTTAAGTTTATTAATTATCAAAGCAACAAGCTGTGTTTTAATTTTGATAGCCCATGATGAGGAACATCTGAAACACCTTGAAGCTCATGGATTCTTAATAATGCAGTAGACAAGAGGGAAATTTTTGTTTTTGACTCTTTGTTTTTTATGCAGTGATGGAATTGGGCTTTGAAATCCTTTTAGGAAGGAGTCTTCTTCGGACTATTAGAATGATAATGATGAAGAATGGGAAGAGGTACTCATCACTACATCTCTTTGGTAATATAATTTGTAGTATTTTTATTATCTTTAGTTACAGGGAAAATTGTACAGAGCTCAGGAATTAGTTTATCATAAATACTGGTTACTAGTAAGTTGTAATAGTAATAATTATGTAGTTTGTAGATTGATATCTATCATAAATTTGTTTGAATATCATCATTATCAAGCAATAACAGCTTCTTAAAGGGTTCTAGCTCAATGGTAGAGCACCTGCCTAATTATAGGCAGGAGGTTGGTGGTTCGATTCCTCCATGCCCTATCATAAATTTGTAACTACAAAAACGACTAAATTCACATATATACGACTATTAGTAGCTAATTTTCTTTATCTTAGTTGTATTTAGCTTAGTCATTAATATGTTAACATATAGTAGTTTATTTAGCCGTATATTTGGTCATTAATGGTTGCAATCAATGACTAAATCAACGACTAAATCAATGACTAAATCCATGACTAAATCAATGACTAAATCATTAACTATCAATGACTAAAACAATGACTAAATCAATGACTACTAAGTCAAGCTATTAATGACTAGTGAAATACGACTAGCTATAAGATAGTGGAAATTTGCTACTATTAGTCATCGACTAAAAAATAGTCGTTTATAGCCTGATTTTAGTCATTTTTTTAGTCATTAATTTCTCATTTTATACTAGTGATGAGAGGGTCAAATGCACACCCAGATACATGGCTCGCAAGACAACCTTCCTCATAGGAGGAAGAAAACAGTACAAGGATGATGAGCTTCTTAAGTCGCTTATCATCACGAAGTGCGTGAACACCTTTTTCTAGGCCTCCTCCTATAATAGTGTTACTAGAGGAAGGATGGGTCTACAAAATAATTGGGTAGTGGATTCGGGTCTTCTTGTTAGCCTTTGAGCGACGTGGTATGTAAGAATCGTGCTAGTCGAAGAAATAGAAATATATACGTGAAGCATCCTAAGTAAACAATTGGCCATCAACATACCACATGGTAATTTCTTTCGCAAAGTAGAACAGAAGAAATCTTTGCGTTGTCATTCTATGTTATCACGAGTTGCATCTCCATAATGTTTATTGTTTATATTTGTAAAACGTGGTGATAGTTCCACTCTCTGTATTGTTAACGCATGATAGTGACTTGTAATAGTTTTCAAATCGGTAGTATCAACATTAGAATAGTATAAATACACGGCCGATAGAGGGAGGAATGAAGCTGGTTGGGTTGGGAAACATTCTAGGGCTAAGGCTCTCCATTGTAAATAAGATTTGATTCCCGTGTTATGAATAAAATTGCAGAGGAGGAGTTGTTTCTCATGGTAGATATTCACGTGTCATTGCTTTTCCCAATATGTATCTTATTTTACATGCAATGTGTTTCCTATTTTCACTCCAGTCTATTGATTGCTTTCATGTCTACAACTTAGTGTATAGCAATTAGGAGTTCATACTCGTTATGCTCTGGCTGTTGTTCCAGACATTTATCAATTGTTCTACTAAAGTTGTTTGGAATTCATCTCACTGGTGCTCCATGCGATGGGATGTTCTCTCTCTCATCCTCAACCACCCGCTAATTATCTCATGATTGAGAAATCAACGACTACCTTGCCTTTGTTTTCAACCTCACGCCATTCCTTTCCTTATGCAAGTGTTCCCTACACAAGTTTTCGACTCCATTTCCAATGGTCCCTTACCCTGATAATCCCACCTTACATCTCACCTTGATACACTTTGTCCCATTCAGGATCCCAACCCCACGGGGGCTTCACTTGTTGACCAATATACTATCACGTTAGTTCATATTGTGGGTTTTAAAATTATCAAAAAATGAACCAATATATTGCAGGTATTGGGGGGATGAGGGGTTTAAGGTGGGGCTAGGTAGGGTGGTTTATAATAATTGAGCTATAAAAAGGGTTGGGGAGGAGGTTTTAAGTATTGGGAGGGGGTTTCAACAAAAATAATTTGGGTCAATATCTCTCGAAATTAAGGGTATTATTTAATATCCCACGATCGCATGTGCTATGTGAGAGGTTCACTAAGTGAAGTCCCCATTCCTAGCCCCCTGATTATCCTTGAATGAAAATATTACGTGGAGTAGACTCGAAAGAAAAAACGAGAGATCCCTCTTTAACTGCATAGGGCCGGAGGTGTAGTCTAAAGTGGTTCTCTTGTTACCCAGGAGCGGACCTCCCCTCAACCTTAGGGCTCAATTTCGGTGCTAACAGAGAGAATTTCCAAAAGCAAGCATTCTTATATAGATATTGATATTCCAAATAAGAGCATCCTCACCTTTAGGAGTTCTAGATCACTTGCATGTTGGAGCCAACTCGGGGGGATCCAGATTAAAACCACAAACGGTTCTGGGTCATGGTTGGGAGGAACGTGAAAGTTCCAAATTTATTCGGTTATGAAATATAAGGTCAGAAGTAGATAGGGATTTTATCAATTGTGTGTGTTTAAGTGTGCATGGTTCATACCCATTAAACAAGATGAATAGTTTCATGTATGAGGTTTTATACATCTTCGAGCTATATTAATTATGTTTACAAGTTATAATTATAGTTATTATGTTATGGAGTAAAGATCTGTAATTTTACTTTGCACTTGAATATATGTTTCAAGTTGATTCATTTGTTTAAATTGAAACTCATCTTTTAAATTCTTAGATAGATTTTGGGTTTAAATTCTATTAAAATTATATTTAACTAGATCAGGATTTTATGCTATAATTGTTTATTCTAGACTCAAACCCTAGTTTCTAAATAAACTTAGATGAAATCACCCATTACATCCTAGGTCTCGTTTAAACTAAACCATAGATTAACCAAATTAACAAAGTAAACCTAATGTTAGATAAACTGAGTTTATTGTTTAAACTAAACATTACATGAATTTTTTTTCAAATATTAAAACAACTATTAAATATTTTTTATACATATTCATAAACATTCAAACCACAGATCGAATCCCTTAAAATCCAAAATCAAACCCGTAAGTTAAAGGTAGTGCTAGCATATTACATTTTCAAGCAAAAGTAAACATAAATTTCATATATCCCATCTATGTAATAACAATAAACAAATAATTTAATAAACATAGAATTATTATTCTATTACAAATAGAACTAATCAGTGAATATTGAATGTCAAGTTAACCAAATCCAAACCCATACGATCCAGATAAAAGAGAGTTGAACATTTAACATAAAAACCATACCTAATCTATCAAATATTTATACATATCATTAACTAAAGGATAAACAAATATCAAAGAAAATTAAAACACGCAACTCAAGGTCGAAGCTCATAAGCTCCATCTTATTATTATCGACAAACCAAACTCTTTGTAGCGCTTAACCAATAACCACGATATTAATTAAAACATTAAACCCCATCCAACCATCAACCCAGATTCAAACAAAATGAGGTCTCGAATAGGACTATTAACACGAAATACATTTGACTAATCATAGAGACTATCACATCCATTAAACCAATAAGATTGTACAATTAATAACCAAAGTATAAACTCATCACACAGGATACGGGATTTGAGAATGGCTTATGTCCTCTCTCCAAATACAACCAAAGCATCAGAACCATTTCTATAAACAAATATAGGATTCCCTTAGCAACCTATAGAGCTCTTCAATTTTGAAAACAAATACAAAAACAAGGAATTCTCACATGCAACCAAATTTCACATGAATCAAGGGGTTGTTGAGAATGTAGTTCTCATTGATGTTAAAGGTGTTCATGAATGACAAAGGAATAACCGGTAGATATGGTAGCAGGAAAATGTTGAGTGTATGAGTGTAGTGATCGAAGAGAGAATGTGGAGTGGAGACTGTAGAAAATGTGTGTGGAAAAATTGTACCTCTATGTAAATTAAATGAAGAACAAACTTTACTTTGCAAGTATTTGAATCTCTTTATGTGTGTGGGTGTGGTTGGAAATCTGAGATAAGGATAGGAGATCAAAATTGTCTATGCGTAGAGCACTGTAGAAAGGAATTGATTGTTCCATTGATCAATTAAATTACAAAGTTAAATATCTACATCTTGGACATATCAATGGTTAAAAAGAGATTTCGTAGTTAGAATATGTGCCCAAGATAAGCCTAAACGAATCTCCATATGAATGAATATTGTGATGTTGATATAGAAGGTGGAACAAGATCAACGACTGAAGAAGATATCGATGATAAAAAAGTGAGGAGGATAAAAGGTGAGTAAGTAGAGAAATCACAACTGATTGTTGGAAATCAGATTGATATCAATGCCTGAAATCGATCATTAAAATAGATCAACAGCAACAACAATTTTGCAACGAGAACTAGTGTGGGAAATACAAAATATGATGTGTGCAAAATATTTATGAAATACACCTCATTGTTTTTGGATTCCACCATTGATTTTATGGGGACACTGATCGAATGGGCCACAAGCCATTTCGTAGAACCAAGTAGCAAGTGCAATTATAATGTAGATGGTTGTGAAATATTAAACTTATATCTACTTTGTTCTATTTTTCTGTCGTTGATTGGATTTGACAAAGTTCCAATGAATGAGGATCATTTATCTTAGTTTAATAGCCCAAAGAATAATTCGATCAAAGATCAACAATTAGGATTTAATATGCGAGGAAATATATGGTGGTGAATGATTTTTGCATAAAGAATAGGGGATATCCACAAATCCACATTTGATTGTAGATCAACGTTTATGATTTAATTAGTGAGGAAATCTATGGTGGTGAATGATTTCTGCACAAAGAAGATGGAAATAAACATTAGATCGCAGATTGATCGTCACGATTGAACCTTACAAAATGAATCAATGGTTGAGATGGAAAGCAAAAGAAAAAAAGAGGAAATAAGATAAGATCATTGAGAAAATACCATGGGAAACATTATAGTTCTGCATTCTACATCCCGCGTTATTGAAGATCGACAAAGATAAAGACATCTATAAAATATTGACGATGTTGAAGCATTACTATGAAAAACAAAATATAGAGAATTGAAAAAGCAACATTTGAGTTATTTAGAGCGGTGGAAATTGAACCCAGTGATAGAACAATTACACTCACAACAATGATCAATTGTACATGCAAAATTACTCACAAAAGAGACTGAATATGGAGCTGAACACTAAACTGTATTGAATAAGTGTACAATAGCCAACCCTATAAATTCATAGGCTTCCACAATAAATAATTACATGAGGGATTTGAATGCATGAAGAGGCAATTCAAATCTAGTCAAAAGCAAGCTTACTAAATCTAAGCAAATCCCCCATAGGTGCATAAAGCAGTTTCCAAAACTGTCAAGGAGCTCACGAATTGGAAAAATAAATTAGGAAAGATAAAAGGTAATGGAAGGACAAATCATACATGCTTTTCATAAGAGAAAAGAGTGGAGGACGAAAAACAAGTTAACCTCACCTAGTCAAACTTTCCCAATTCCCTTAAAGCACTGAAAAAGCAGGAAATAAAGCAGAAAAAGAAGACAAGCACTAGGGAGGCCAGGAATAAAGAAGATTTGATTCAAGGAGGTTTCCAAAGTGCTCCATGACTCAAAATTAGCAAGTTTGACCACTATGGATGTGTAGATGACAACTTGCATAAGGTGGAATATGGAAACTAGGCAAATAAGACAAAAATGGATTAATTAATGTCTAAGGTAGCTAAATATGGGTTTATTATTCTAACACCCCCCCTTAAGCCTGAATTATGAGTAATATATCAGAAAATTATAGGGCCTAGAAACAATTCACCCTTTACATCCTACATGTCCATTTAACCAAGGAAAGAGGCAAAAACCCAGTGGGAAAATCCTCCCTTGAACATGGATTGTAAAAGAAAATTTGGAAATCTTGTCTTTACTCATGCTTCATAGCATGATCAGCAATCCCTAGTAGTGATTTGATATTGCTGAAGGTATTCTCACAAAATTCTTTGGTGAAGATATCAGCTACTTGTTCTGAAGATGAACAGAAGAGTAGGTGAATGGTGCCATCATGCACAAGCTGTCTGATGTAGTGCATATGGATATCAATGTGTTTGGTTCTCTGCTTCTGAACTGGATCATTGCAGATTCGAATGGTACTTTGATTATCATAGTATATAGTAGTTGAGTATTCTGATTCGAAGCCACACTCTCCAAGTAATCCCTGCAACCATAAAGATTGAGTTGCTGCATTTACAACTCCTCTGTACTCTGCTTATGTAGATGAGAGTGTAATGGCACTCTATTTCTTGATTGACCAGCTGATTGGCCCTTTTTCAAGTATGAACACATATCATGATGTTGACTTTCTATCTGTGCTATCACCTGCCCAATCACTGTCAGTAAACCCAATCAAATCAAGATCAGATTTAGCTTTATAGAAGATCCCATGTGTCCTTCTTCCCTGAACAAAGTTAAGGATCCTTTTGGATGATTTCCAATGGATCTCATGAGGCTGATCCATGTATCTAGAAGCCACACTTTCTGCATAAGAAATATCAGGTCTAGTATGTGTAAGATACAACAAACATCCAATCAATTGCCTATACAGTGTATTGTTTACCATAGGTGAAGAATCAGCTTCTTCAAGCTTCACTCCTGAAAGGAAAGGAGTCTTTCTTGGCTTACAATCCTTCATTCTAAATTTGTTCAGAAAATCCAAGGCATACTTGGACTGGTGCACCTTGATTCTAGCTTTGGTTTGAGCAATCTCAAGCCCCAAGAATTGGCTCAAGAGCCCTAAATCTATCATGGAGAAGGCTTGGTTCATTTCACCCTTCAAGGAAGCAATTTCATCCTTTGAGATTCCTTTAATGAGAAGGTCATCAACATATAACACAATGATCATTAGTGAACCATTAATCAACTTCAAATAGACATTTGGATCTGATTTTCATCGAACAAAATTCAGTGATAGCAGAAAGCTATCAATCTTGGCAGACCAAGCCTTGGGGGCTTGATTTAGCCCATACAATGACTTCTTTAGCCTGCACACAAGAGATGGGTTAGTATAAAATACTTGAGGCTGCTGCATGTATATCTTTTCAGTGAGATCTCCATTCAATAAGGCACACTTTACATCCATGTGATGTACCTCCCATTTCTTTGAAGCTGCAATGGCTAAGGCTAGCCTGATGGAGTCCATCTTTGCCACTGCTGCAAAGGTCTCATTATAGTCTATGCCATGAACCTGTGAGTAGCCCTTGGATACCAATATGGCCTTGTACTTCAAAGGTGAACCATCAGCAGAAAATTTGGTCTTATACACCCACTTACACTGGACTAGCTTCCTCCCTGGGGGAAGATCAACCAGCTCCCAAGTGTTGCTCTTCTGGAGTGAGCTGAACTCTTCCTTCATGGATTCTTGTCATCTTGGATCTCCTGATGCATCTTCATATGTATAAGGATATGATTCCACCATCAGATAGCATTTCTCAACAAACATAGGATCTTTCTTGCATAGAGCACTCTCAAATTGAGATCTAGTCCTCCTAGGGTCATTAGGATTTCCAGCTAGCTCTCCAGCTGCATGAATGGTCTTGGATTCCCATTTTGTCCTTGTAGGGATGTTAGGATCTGAAGTAAAATCATCACTATAATACATATCATAATTAGCATGTTCAACTATCTCTTCACTTACATTCAGAGGTTCTGGTGGTGAAGAGGCTTCTCCAACTTCCACTGCTGCTAGGGGTTCTTCTTCAAACTGAACACACATTTCAATGAAGGATTTTTTTGTGCTAAAATTTATCAGCTTGTACCCTTTTGAATCTTCAAAGTACCCAACAAATAGACACTCTTGGCTTTGGGTATGCAAATCCTTTCTCTTTTCTGTTGGAATTCTAGCCCAAGCCCTTGAGCCAAAAATCCTGAAATGGATCACATCTGGCTTGTGCCCACTCCATGCTTCGAAAGGATTCATACCATCAATATGTTTATGAGGCACCCTATTTTGGATATAGGCTACACAGTTTATAGCTTCCACCCAGTACTTTGGTGGCAAAGTCTTAGCCTCCATCATGCATGTTGCCATCTCTTTCAATGATATGTTCTTCCTCTCAGCAACACCATTCTGCTATGGTGTGTAAGGGATAGAATGCTGCATATGAATACTTGCATCTGAAAAATATTGAATAAACTCATATTTGACATACTCACCACCATTTTCATATCTAAGGACCTTGATTTTCCTCCCAGACTAGTTTTCAACGAAAGCCTTAAAGACTTTGAAGAGGCCAAAAACTTCAGACTTGTGTTTTAGGAACTAAACCCAGCAATACCTGGAAAAGTCATCTATGAAAGTCAATGCATATTTGTCTTGACTCATGGACATATGAGGGAATGGGCCAGAAACATCACTGTGGATCAACTCAAGAGGTGCAGAGGTTCTCTCATGACTAGCTCTCTCAAATTTATGCTCTGGGTGTTTTCCTAGGATGCAACCTTGACAGACTCCTTTGGAAAATTTTATCTTTGGTGACCCTATGACCATTTCTTTTTCACTAATATCAAAAAGATACTTGTAATTTAGGTGGCCAAATATTTCATGCCAAATCTTACTTTCCTCATTAGCATGAATCAGAAGAGCAGAGGGGTTTGAGTAGGGTAGGAAGTGTGAGAACATGTATACCTTCGAAGTATGATTTACAACTCCTTTTGCAATGACTTTACCACTAGAGATCTCTGTGATCTCAACTTCATCAGGGGAGAATATGACCTTCTTTGGAGACCTTGTGTGGGTCATCTGATACACTAATAAGAGGTTAGAGGCAAGACTTAGAACATACAACACATTGTTGAACTTACCATCATCAAAATCAATCCTCCCTTTGCCCAAACCTTCAGTGCGAGAGTCATCTCCTAGTACTATTGGTTGACCTTTCGACATGTCAAGTGAGGTGAATGCCTCCTTGGTCAAAACCATATGTCTTGAAGCTCCAGAATCAATGATGAAACTAGGTGAGCTTGATGTACTAGCAACCAATGCATGAACTCTCTCTCTGTCATCTGAACTTGATCCTCCTTCCCT
Source organism: Pseudotsuga menziesii (assembly GCA_001517045.1). NCBI lineage: Eukaryota > Viridiplantae > Streptophyta > Pinopsida > Pinales > Pinaceae > Pseudotsuga > Pseudotsuga menziesii. The sequence continues at coordinate 49,922 of LPNX010058259.1, forward strand.
CTTCTTTGAGCTGTCTGGAAGGGAGATGCCATTCTTCTCTAGGATTTGGGTCAGCATATCTATTTGATTCTTCATGTAGGAGATCTTAGAATGATTTCCCTTACTGCAGTATGCGCACTTGCTCATTTATCCTTTGTTCTTCTTCTTCTGGTAGTTCTTCTTGGAACCTTAAGGCTCCTCCGGAGATTTTTTCTTGTCTCTCTTTTGCTTAGGTGGGTTTTTAGCTTCATTTTTTATTTTTGAATCCACCCTTGAATCTCCAGGAACCAGATCTTGGTCTTTGGATGGTTTGATGGTGCCTATCATCACCAACTTATCTTGTTCTTGTGTGAGAGATTCCATGAAATTTGCAAGGCTAGGCATCTTCCAGGTTCGAGTTGTCAACTTTGTGGCATAGAAGGTTGAAACAAACACTGAATAGTCAAGGCCAAGCTTCGAGAGTATGGCCAAGACCAGTTGATCATCCTTATTTTCTATCCCACATTGTTTTAGCTACAAAACAAGTGGTTTGAACTTGGAGAAATAGAGTTGCAGGGATTCAAAGCTATTGGGACTCAGGGAGATCAGTTCATTTTCTATTTGATGTCCCCTCATCTCATCTGTCTTTCCAAAAATATCAACAAGCTTCTACCATACTTCATTCGATGATGTCAATCCATCAAGATGGAAAAGGAGGTCTCTAGATATACTCAGACACAAGAGACCATAGGCCTCATCCCTCATGTTGTGCCATTTTATCTTCTTTGCAGCTGCATTGGGCTCTGCTTCTATTTCCATAGTCACTCTGTACAGGCCTTTCACTCTCAACAGTATCTCTATCTCTTCTTTCCATTCAAAGAAGTTAAATGGAGTCAAGATGATCTTCTGAGATTCATCTATAGCTCAGAAATTGTTCCAACAGTCTATAGAATGCTCCCAGTGAATGACGTCGAACCTACAAAACAAATTGGAAGGAGATAAATTGATCTACAAAGTCTCTAATACCATGTGGAAATTGAACCTAGTGATAGAACAATTACACTCACAATAATTATCAATTGTACATGCAAAATTACTCACAAAAGAGACTGAATATGGAGCTGAACACTAAACTGTATTGAATAAGTGTACAATAGCCAAACCTGTGAAGTCATAGGCTACCAAAATAAATAATTTCATGAGGGATTAGAATGCATGAAGAGGAAATTCGAATCTAGTCAAAAGTAGGCTTACCAAATCTAAGCAAATCCCCCATAGGTGCATAAAGCAATTTCCAAAACTGTCAAGGAGCTCATGAATTGGAAAAATGAATTAGGAAAGCTAAAAGGTAATGGAAGGACAACTCATACATGATTTTCATAGGAGAAAAGAGTTGAGTATGTGGAGGACAAAAAACAAGTTAACCTCACCTAGTCAAACTTTCTCAATAGCCTTAAAGCACTGAAAAAGCAGGAAATAAAGTAGGAAAAGTAGACTGGTGCTAGGGTGTGGAAATTGAACCCAGTGATTTGAGATTGCTGAAGGTCTTATCACAAAATTCTTTGGTGAATATATCGGCTACTTGTTTTGAAGATGAAAAGAAGAGTAGGTGAATGGTGCAATCATGCACAAGCTCTTTGATGTAGTGCATATGGATCTCAATGTGTTTGGTTCTCTGCTTCTGAACTGGATCTTTGCAGATTCGAATGGTACTCTGGTTATCACAGTAGATGGTAGTTGAGTACTCTGATTCGAAGCCACACACTCCAAGTAAACCCTGCAACCATAAACATTGAGTTGTTGCATTAACAACTCCTCTGTACTCTGCTTCTGTAGATGAGAGTGCAATGGCACTCTGTTTCTTGCTTGACCAGATGATTGGCCCTTCTACAAGCATGAACACATATCCTGATGTGGACTTTATGTCTGTGCTATCACCTAGCCAATCACTGTCAGTAAATCCAATCAAATCAAGATCAGATTTTTCTTTATAGAAGATCCCATGTGTCCTTGTTCCCTGAACAAAGTTAAGGATCCTTTTGGCTGCTTTCCAATGCATCTCATGAGGCTGATACATGTATCTAGAAGCCACACTTACTGCATAAGAAATATCAGGTCTAGTATGTGTCAGATACAACAAACATCCAATCAATTACCTATACAGTGTATTGTTTGTTAGAATAATCAACCCATAGTATTTACCCACTTAGACATTAATTCATTTATTTTTGTCTTATTTGCCTAGTCCATGAGTCCCACCATGTTCAAGTTGCTAATTTCCTATCCATAGAGGTCAAACTTGCCATTATTGACTCATGGAGCACTTGGGAAAGCCTTAGGAATCAAATCTGCTTTATTCCTAGCCTCCTAGGCGCCCTTCTGCTTTTTCTGCTTTATTGCCCGCTTTTTCAGTGTTTTAAGGGACATAGGAAAGCAAGACTAGGTGAGGTGAATCAGCTTTGTTGCCTCTTCCTCCTCCACTCTTTCCTCCATGCAAAAGCATGTATGAGCTTCCATTTGACCACTCTTTAGCTTGCCTATGCGCCCTTGCTAATTCGTGGGGTCCTTGATAGATTTGGGATCAGCTTTTTACACCTATGGGGGATTTGCCTATTTTGGGTAAGCCTGCTTTATGCTAGATTTGGATGCTTCCTTATGCATTCGATTTGCTCATGTATTCTATATATTCAGCATCCTATGTTATTACATGGTTGGCTATTGTACACTCAGTTAATATAGTTTTGTGTTACAGCTTCATATTCAGTCTCCATTGTTGATAATTTTGCATGATCAATTGTTAATTGTTGTGGGTGAAATTAATCTACTGCAGGCCTGAATTTCTACATGGTATCAGAGCCATTGTAGGTTGTTAATCTCCTTCAAAAATTGTTTTGCAGGTTCGACATCAAGACTGGGAGCCTTCTACTGATAGCCGGGACAGATTTTCTAAAGCTATGGATTCACAGAAAACTATCCTCACTCCCTTCAACTTTTTTGAATGGAAAGCAGAGATGGAGATATTGTTGAGAGTGAAAGGCCTCTACAGGGTGACTATGGCTACAGAAGCAGAGCCCAATGCTGCAGCAGAGAAGATCAAATGGCATAATCGGAGAGATGAGGCCTATGGCCTCCTATGTCTCAGTATTTCCCGAGACCTCCTTTTCCATCTCGATGGATTGAATTCACCGTATCAAGTATGGGAGAAACTTTATAAACTCTTTGGAAAGACAGATGAGATGAGGGGACACCAAATTGAAAATGAGCTAATCTCCCTGAGTCCCAGTAATTTTGAATCCCTGCAGCTATACTTCTCCAAGTTCAAAGCACTAGTTTTGCAGCTGAAACAATGTGGTATTGAAAAGAAAGATGAACAGATCGTATTGTCCATCCTCTCGAAGCTAGGGCCTGACTACTCAGTCTTTGTTTTGAACTTCTATGCCACAAAACTCACAGCTCAAACCTGGAAGATGCCTAGCCTTGCAGATTTCATGGAATCTCTCACACAAGAACAAGACAAGCTGGTGATGATGGGAACCATCAAACCTTCCAAAGACCAAGCTCTGGTTGCTGGAGATTCGAGGGTGGATTCAAAAAGCAAGAAGAAAGCTAAAAATCCACCTGAGAAAGGAAGAGACAAGAAGTAGTCTCCATAGGATCAACAAGGTCCCAAGAAAAATACCCAGAAGAAGAAAAACAAAAGTGAAATGAACAAGTGCTCATACTGTTCGAAGGGAAATCACACTGAAAGATCTTGTATGAAAAAGCAGATAGATATGTTAACTCAACTGTTGGAGAAGAATGGCATCTCCCTTCCAGAAGGCTCA
>LPNX010058259.1:72460-87981 GCA_001517045.1 Pseudotsuga menziesii
ACAAGAGCTTCATCAAATAGATTTTCCCATTTAATTTTCTTATCATCATCAATGGGTTATGTTTCTTTCCCTGAGGTTATACTGAAAAGTCCCCTACTTCACAGAACATCGTTCATATGATATTTCCATGAGAAATAGTTAGAACTTGTAAGTATAATATCACAAGGGGTGGACATACTTTAAAATAATGGCTGAAAGAATAGAAAATAACTATCTAGATGCAAAGAGCTTGAAAAAATATGCGATTTAAAAAAAAACAGCACTTAAAACTGATTCCCGATGATGAAGTTATGCTTGATCAAAGAAAATGTTGAAAATGTCCCCAATAGTGACGCGGCAGATATTAACTTGACCAACTAAAAAAAGAAGCCCCTTCCTCCCAAGATCAACCTTTGACAATCACTTTTACAATAAAGTTTCTTTAAAGTGAATCACTTTTGTAGAATAAATGACGTTCATTTATACAATAATGTGACTTTTAAATAGTGCGGCAATAAATTAAAAGACTTAAGTGAGTCACTTTTATTTTATTTTATTTATGTGAGATGCACTTTTACAACAAAGTAACTTGAAAATAGAAATTGCATGCACTAAAAAGTAGGTTGATAATACTTGAACTCAAAACTTATCAAGGTGTAAAGCAACTTTGGACCAAGTGAGCTACGTTTAAAAGGTATGTAAAAGTATGGAAAGAGGAAGGGGGATTTTATTTTTTTTACTCTTCTCTCTCATTTTCCGTGCTTGCATTCTTTTCTTGCAAATCACAAAAAAAATGAAAAACAAAAAACAAAAAAACATTTTCCACACAATGGGGTTAGATCTTGGTTAGCTTACCCAGAAAGTCTACGTTTTCAAGTTGTCTCGTTGTTTTATATTTGCCGTGATTGCACAAGGTGCACGGAAAAGAGCATACAAAGTCAGGGAAGGCAAAATTCCATGACTAAAACAGAAAATATCTAATAATAAACTTATAAAATATGACATATTTAAAAAAAACAAATCTTTCACTGTAACATTATACCTTCAGATTTGGTGAAATGGGTGTTTCTGGAGCAAAGGGAAATGGTTTTCGGTGAAAAAAAAATATTTCCCAATGGAAAAGGTGATCCAGACAAAATAAAATAGCTCCCATAGGCCAAAAATGTACAAAAACAAAAACCCTTTCAAACGTTCAGCAACATCAGTTCTAGATATTGATTAAAACAAAAAGTGGCTCTTCATAAAAGCTCTGATACCATGTTCGGGTACACAGGGTACTCCCAAAAGACCAAACACCTTCAGAAACTACTTCACACAAATATATCACAGATCAACACACCAATGTTTGTCAAGTGGTTAAAACCCTTGAGAGAGAAACAGTCCATGGCCCCAGCCAAATATCTACTTGGAGCAATTTATTATGCAAAAGAAAGAAAGTTACATGAGCTTCTCATAATTGATCAACTATCCAATGACCCTCTATGCTCTTTAAATAGAGATCATAGACCAATCTAGTGTTAATCCATGGATCAATGGTAGGTATGATCTAAGAGAAGTTGAACCGTTAGATTACTCTATGTGTAGAACATATCGTAACTATCGGATTAGAATATTTACAAATACATACTGATGCATACTAAAGAAACACACTTTTACCTAACGGATATATTACACAAGTTGATATTAACTAACTTCTAAGTGTCTAAATATCCTAACAAAATTTGTGTCTTAACCTATTTGTTTCATTGTGTGTTTTTAAAAATAAAAATACAATACTAATTCACCCCCCCCATCTCAGTATTGTAGAATAATCCAACAATTGGTATTAGAGTGAGTTCCTCCATCACATTTTAACCACTTGAAGGTATATCCTATTTTAAAACCACTATGGATCAACAAGAAGGTTTAGCCACCAACAAACATGCATTGTTCACATTATAAAATTATGCTTACTAGAGTGTTAGAATGAAATTCCATCTGATTTCCCTTGGATGGAAGTTTTGGGATGCAACAGTAGAGGAATATAAAATAGAGGACCAAGCACCTATAGAAAATATAGAACTAGGCCAATACGAAGGTAATGCAAAAGCCTTAAATGCAATCCTGAGTGGGTAGAAAAACTTTGTATTTACAAAATTTATGCGATGCAATACTGCCAAACAAGCCTGGGATAAGTTAAAAATTATTTATGAAGGTGAATCTAAAGTCACAGAATCCAAGCTTCAGAGATATAAAGGGAATTTTCAGAGCCTTAAAATGAAAGAAGAGGAAAATATTGGGGAATACCTTCTAAGAGTAGATGAGGTTGTCAATGCTATTAGAGGTCTTGTAGGAAGATTAAAAGAGACAGAAGTTGTGAGTAAGGTACTAAGAATGTTGCCAATGAAATATCACTCAAAAGTATCCACCCTAGAGGAACGAGATGATCTTAACAAATTGATAGTAGATGAACTACATGGAATCATCACTACATATGAGATGAGAACTGGAATAAACGAATCCTCAAGAAAAGAAGCCATATTTAAAGCCTCATCCAAAAATCAATTAGAGAACATAGATGATGAGGAGGATCTTTTTATTAAAAAACTTGAGAAGGACACTCGAAAATATCAAGGAAAGTTACCCCTAAAATGTTTTAATTATGGAAGAATTGTACATTTTGCTTCAAAATGTAATTACCCTAAACAAAATAATAGTTATCAGAGAGAAGTATGAAAATTCAAAAAGGGTAAAATAGGAAACAAGAAGAAGTCCTATGAGAAAAAGAAAATTGTCTACACCATGGAAAATAACAAAGATGCAAATATAAGTGAAGATAAGGACACTGGGATTCTATTCATGGGTCTAGACACTCAAGCCTAAAGAGTGCGACTGTAAGAGAGCTAGAGAACTACCCCAAACCCTCAATATTAAAGAAGAAATAATATGGTTCCTAAAAGACCAAATAGATATTTGCCAATCTTCTTAGGTAACTATTACTCCTATAATAACTTTGGTCATAAATCCTCAAACTTCATAGATAATGGGAATGTTCCTGAATATAAGAAGAAGTTATCAAGTAATAAACCTAAAGGAAATCATAACCTTTTTGCACTTCTGTAGAAATATGACATAGAGTATTACAAATGTAATAACCATGGACATATGGCAAGATATTGTAAACTAATGAATCTTACAAAAAGGACTGTTGCAACTATGTCTGAAAACAAAAAACAAAAGAAGTATTGGTAGGCAAAGGAAGAAAAGGAAAGTTCCATGATTGCTCTATGTGCAACACAAAATCAAAATCTAAGGCACTTAGATAGTGCGTGTTCAAAACATATGACCGGTGACCCAAACAAATTCAGAACACTAAAAGATAATAAGGGTAAAGTCACTTTTGGAGACAATTTATCTTCTAAGATAATTGGAAAAGGAACTACTGTTGTTAATAATAAGATCAAAGCAGAAAATGTATTACTAATAGAAAATATCAAGCATAATATCCTTAGTGTAAGTCAAACATGTGATGAAGGGAAAATCTGTATTTTTGACTCAAATAAATGTGAGATTAGGAAAAAGGACTCATGAAGAGTTGTTGGCATTGCTATAAGAAATTCAAACAATGTATACATCCTAGAAAATCAAAATCAATGTTACTTAAGTATCGTTGAGGAAAGTTAGTTATGGAACAGAAGGATGGGACATTTAAACTTTGAAAATCTTTTCAAAATAAATAATAATGAAGCTTTAAGTGAATTACCTAAAATTGTAAAACCTATGAACATAGTTTGTAAACATTGTCAACATGGGAATCAAACTAGAGCCAGTTTTAAAACAAAAGAACATATAATCTCACGTCTTCTTGAAATAGTGCACATGGATCTTTGTGGACCAACAAGAACTAAAATACCGCAAGGAGAATACTATTTCATGTTGATTATTGATGATTATACAAGGATGACTTGGTTGAAATTTCTCAAGGAAAAATCAAAAGCTTTTGAAAAATTCAAATATTCAAGGAAATGGTTGAAAATGAGACATATATGAAAATCAAAAGTCTTAGATGAGACAATTGTTGCACTTGGAATTTCCACATTCCTGTTAGCTTTTCAGAAACCCTAACCTGAGACACCTTGGTTATCCCCTTTTTATATATTTTGGAGGGACATCGCCTTTACCCTATTTGCATAGAGCATCGATAGTGCCTCCAACAATGGAGCAAGGAGCATCGACCTACCTTTTATTTGGAAATAAATTAGGTCAGCACTTTTACCTCTTCTGATCAATGCATTGATAGGCCAAAAAGGGGAAAAAATAAGGTTCTAGAAGCTTGTAGAAGCCTCCATGGAGTTAGTTCCTATTTGCTTGGTAGAGGTGGCATTCACCTCCTTTACCTGTTTGGATCAACTCCTATCCATTCCTAAGTCAATCTCATGTGTTTTGGGCCTATAAATGAATCCTTCATGATGTGAGTGAGGGAGGAAAAAATAAAGTATCCTTATGATGTTGGATTGAAGTCGAGTTAGAGGAAAAGAAGAGTTGGCTTGTATGTGAAGAGATGTTCATAGTTGTGAAGGATTATAGATTTTTTGTAGAGTTTGAAGCCATCAACATAAAGTCTTGGTTGTAACTTTATCCTCTTATATTTAACACAAAAGTGTTCCCATTTCCTTTTCATTGGATATAAGTAATTAATCTATCATGATGCTGTCATCTTGTTTGTTTTTATTTTGATATGTTTTGAAGGTGTTGAACCATTGCAAGGGATTTTGGATAAAATACAAAGAGATATAGGATCGAGGTATATTTTATTTCATGTTGTTTAAATTGATTACTTAAGGAAATGATATATTGTTGTGTCTTTTTGTTCTGTGCTTGTGACTTACAAGGCCGAGGAGTAAATAGGTTCCACATCGATTGCATAATTCATAACAACAACAATGAAGGAGTGTTTAATTCAAATGAGTTCAATGAGTTTTGTAAGACACATGGAATTAAGACACAATTCTCAGCTACAATAAATCGTTAGTAGAACGGTGTTGTTGAAAGGAAAAATAGAACAGTCTAAGAAGCTGCGAGAAGAATGATTAATGAAGTAAAGTTGTCATATGCATATTAGAGAGAAGCAGTATACACAGTTGTCTATATACTTAATAGAGTACAATCAAAGGGAATAAGGACAATACCCCATATGAGATATGGTATGGAAGACTACCCTCAGTCAAATATTTCAAATTATTTGGCAGTAAGTGTTACATTAATACGAATGAGGATGACCTTGGAAAGTTTGACTCTAGGACATATGAAGGAATATTTCTAGGATATTCATCCACCAAGAAGGCATATAGATGTTACAATAAAATGTTACACAAAATTGTAGAAAGTGCGGATGTAAGAGTAGATGATATAAAACCAAGAAGTGAAAGAAGTCATGACAGTACTGAAGATACAAATAATGAAGAAAAGGAAGATTTGCAAGAGGACGAAGGTACTCATGATGAAGAAGAAGGAATAAAAGGGGAAGATACACATGAAAGTGAATAAGTGTGACATCCCAAAATGTGACATCCCCAAAAATTCACAAAAATTTAAAATTTTCCTTTGTGATATTAAATGCTAAATCATAGCTAAAATGATAGTTTATTAATTAAATTCAAACAGATAGATCAAGAGAAAAATCAGGAGTAATTACTAATTGGTTAACTATAAATAAGAGGCTACTAACTTGTAAGTCACATGCCGCTAACCGTACTAAATCTATAATGATTTTCAGCCTTGAATAAAATGTTTACCAAAATTTAATGAGTTTCAAATTATTGAATTCAGATCATTGGTTATTTGTAAGAATGTGTATGATTCTAATGGTTATTTTATTTTCTTACTAAAGGGATTACTTATCTTTTCTTAAAGCTAATGCATATCGGATGCTTGTACATGATTCAGAGGTAATAAATTACTTCTAGGTTTACAATATAAGAATTTAATGGTCAAAAGACTAAACGAGTAAGTTAGAAAAGATCCTTAAACTCTAGAAAGGACTAGTCTACCTAGGTAGTGATTTGGAATTGATAGCGTGATTATTTATTCTAAAAAAATAAATTATATAAATGATGATATATAATTATAAACAATGTGTTTTAGTTGTTAGTAATACCAAACTCCTGAATACACTTCCAAATTGGTTTAGAAATCTGAATTTTAACTATGTAAATCTTAGAACTTTCCTAAGCCCTAGAATTATCAATACTATTTTTATTTAGCAGTTAGATACTAACTACAATTATAACAAACCTAGCCTAGGAATATAACTAATGCATAAAGTAATAACTATATCCTAGCTTGAACCTCACAATGCATACAATAATAATTATAAACTATCTCAAAGATTAAACCTATCAATCCATAACTTGTTTAATTATAAACAAAAGTAATAGTATTAATTTGCATACAATAACTTGTATATTCTTCTATCAAAATTAATAGTAGCACGTTTACCATATGGAAGGGCTAACAAATAGGCTCAAACTATATCAATACACAAAAACATTTCAACCATAGTGGGATCCACATGGTAGATGCTCACTAGGTGGAGGGTTTTGGAAATAACCCCTAGGCATATACATTCATTTTTTTCCCTAAATTCATTTTGGCTTCAACTGTTTATTGTTTTGGGAAGGAGGAGTGGGACGACATGCCCTAGGCCTTCTCAAGTGTCTGCAAGAGATGTAAAACTTGTCTTGGTCATGGAGTTATCTAAATTGATTATATGGTTCTTTTCCATTATTGTTCCCTTCAAACTCGGTGGTGGCATTAGAAAGCTCACTGCTCGGGTTCCTTGCTATTATTATTTCCTCCAGACTCAGTCGTGGTATTATCAGTCTCAATGTTTTACGTGGTAAGTCATAATGAAAATTGCTCCAAGCATTTTTATTTCTTTTACTTATTATTATCTATAATAAGCTATTTACTAAGAATTCAATGTTGTTTCTTTGTTTGAAAGTAGGTGAAAAATACATGGCAATGCACAGTCGAAAGTGAAGGTGATTCCTCTAAAGCTGAAGGGTGTGAGTATGATAGGCTTGGTAAGCCTCGGTCCCAACCCTGAGGTACCCTTCATCGTGAATGTTTCTGTAGTGTTGTCGATGGTAGTTGCAGTCTGTTAACACAGTGTTCATACTACTTGTGTTAGGACTAGTAATCCTCCCTTGTCCAAATTTGGTCATATGTCTAAATTGGGAGTCATGTCTAAATCGGGAGTCCATCCAGTCTATTTATAGTTATTAGCACCATTGGGTCAAATTGACCTGATTGGGGCACATGTTTCAGTTACTAAAGTGTGGGGAACACTAATTGAGGCTCACTGCCACTAATTGCACTTGATTGCATTAGTTTAGGAGCCTCCTAGACCAATCCCTACAATTTAGGAAGCCACTGGGAGTGCTGAAACCAACCAAGGTCAGTTCACTTTAGTTAATGACTTGTCAAGCTAAGTTAGGAGTCAGTTACATTCAGTTCTAGTCCTCTACATTCAGTTAGCGCTTGGTTTACTTGACTAAACACATGTGGGGCGCATTTCTCACCTACCACTGTCAGTTAACATTAGTCAACACTGACTGTAACACTTGAGTTGTTTTTTAGAGCTCCGATGAACTCCGGTTATGGTTTAGACAAGTTCAATTAACTATTGAGTCCTTCGATAGTGATTTAGACAAGGTCTTGGTTACCTACAATCAAGTAGAGTCTAATCAATTTTAAATTCCTCATGTGGATTCGAATTGATTGTGGAAATTAAAGCCATTGTACTTCATTGTAATTATCTATCTAATTACTCTTTGATTAATGAAAAGCATTCACAGCTGCAAGCCATTTTTGCACTGTTTCATTCTTCAATAACTGAGTAAATTGTGTGATCTATCATGTGAGTTGTCTATTTTTCCACATATCTATGTGCTCAATTTAATATGGTATCAGAGCCTCGGTGAACAAGGCACTTCTCCTCCTCATATCTCCTATTGGATCATTTTTTTTTTTTGCAGGTACAACTTCGAAATGATTTCATCTTTGATGAGACAAGGTCTCTGTCGGGTGTCTATTGGGCTTGGTAAAGAGTGTTTTAGTAAGATTAACTAGATGAATAAAAGTGATGGATATTTTGGAACATCCAGCACCATAAGAATCCTTGATTCAAAAATCTCGACCTCCACTCTCTCTGATGAAGTTGTTCAAGATAAAGAAGAAGCAGAAGCTTCTACACAATCAATTCGAATTGAAGACAGTCTCCATGCAGTGACTCCTTCTCTTGATGCTCCAAAAGTTCATGAGATATCTAATATCTCATATTCTCATATTGCTGAAACAAAAGAAGACATTCGAATCTCTGATATTGAAGAAAAATTCTGTTGCACTTCCATGCAAACATTCACAGGTGATTTTCCTTTAAATTCTGTGCAAAATTTACTAGAAATTGCTTTCGAAAGTGAAGAGAAATTTGATTTTTATCCCTCTAATGTTGCTGCTGGTGTGCAAATATGTGATAACTTGGATATTTTGGAAGAGATATCAGATTACCAGAGTGATCCATTCGCTCCCCATGATCTATATTTTTCAGCAAATTCCTACATGATTGCATGCACCAAAATTCAGAATTTTGAAGAAGAAGAAAGCTATGCATCCACTGTCTCGGTCAACCATTTATTTGAATCTGATATTAACCTTATTGGATATGATATGATATTATTTAGATCTGATCTGATATTTATTGGTTTAATATATCAAATTCATAATCTTTCAGTACCACTTGTAGCTGTTCTCATCAACGGTGTGAAGAAACAAGTACCACAAGTCTCCTACAAAACTGTTGCTGGGGATTTGATTCCATTTCATAGTTTTGGATCTGTTTTGAACCTATTTAGATGTGATTTAATTTCTTATATGATATTATTTGTTTCATATTTTAAAATAAAAAATCCTTCAGCCATGCTTGTAGCTTCTCTCACCAATTTCGGTGTGAAAAATCAAGTACCGCACTTTCTCTTCAAAACTGCTGATGGGGATTTGGTGTTAGTTTCCTCATATGAGGTTGCTGATATTTTATTATGTGATTAATTATATATTTAAGTATCTATATCAGACTATGGATCTCAATAATTCTCTCTCAACAGTCTCAGTGCTTCTCTAACATTGATCACATGCTCATCTCCTCACAGAACTAGTAAAGAGGAAGATTTTCTGCATCCGCCTGGACACCTGCTCCTAACACTTGGGTATTTTCTTAACACTCATGGTTTTATATTCATGGATGAAACATATCAATTTCTTGAGTGTTCCTCACATTCTCTAAATTCTCAAAAACCTTTTCTCACTTTTCAGTTGACTTCAGTTGCTCTACATGGGTCCAGTCTTCATTCGGCAGCTGTCTATATTTCTGATTTAGTTGAGCATATCATTCTTTTTCCAAAGAGGAATATTCCTCCAGAAATAATGATGGAGAGGTTGACATGCCAGGCCCTAGGATACCTGTGCACAAAAGAACCAAATTGATCCTGATTCTACCTGCTTAATTAGAGGGGGGGATTTTTTCCCATGTGGTTTTTCCCCAGCACCTTATTTTTGAGTAGTTACTTTACTTTACTTGATGTAATGGGTGACCTATGGTATTATTTACTAGGGCCCATAGTTTGTCCAAGTTAGCATTCAGGGGGGTTGTTAGGATTAGTAATCCTCCCTTGTCCAAATTTGGTCATATTTCTAATTTGGGAGTCATGTCTAAATCGGGAGTCCATCCAGTCTATTTATAGTCATTAGCAGCATTGGGTCAACTTTACCTAATTGGGGCACATGTTTCAGTTACTAAAGTGTGGGGAACACTAATTGAGGCTCACTGCCACTAATTGCACTTGATTGCATTAGTTTAGGAGCCTCCTAGACCAATCCCTACAATTTAGGAAGCCACTCGGAGTGTCAAAACCAACCAAGGTCAGTTCACTTCAGTTAATGACTGGTCAAGCTAAGTTAGGAGTCAGTTACATTCAGTTCTAGTCCTCTACATTCAGTTAGCGCTAGGTTTACTTGACTGAACACATGTGGGGCACATTTCTCACCTACCACTATCAGTTAACCTTAGTCAACACCAAATGTAACACTTGAGTTGTGTTTTAGAGCTCCGATGAACTCCGGTTATGGTTTAGACAAGTTCAGTTAACTATTGAGTCCTCCGATAGTGATTTAGACAAGGTCTTGGTTACCTACAGTCAAGTAGAGTTTAATCAATTTGAACTTCCTCATGTGGATTCGAATTACTTGTGGCTATTAAATCCATTATACTTCATTGTATTTATCTATCTAATTACTCTTTGATTAATGAAAAGCATTCATAGCTACAAGCCATTTTTGCACTGCTTCATTCTTCAATAATTGAGTAAATTGTGTGATCTATCATGTGAGTTGTGTGTTTGTCCATAGATCTATGTGCTCAATTTAATAACTTGTATTATAATCTTGTTTGGTTTGGAAAAGAACATGGTGGAGGCCGCAAGGCCATCCTTAGTTATAACCCTTAGGGTTTCACATGCGAACTATTATTCTTGTAAAAAAATTTGAGGGTAAATGTAAATTTGTCCAATTTTTAAAAAAATGTTTGGTTAAACTATAATACCTTATGTGAAAGCTTCCTTAGCCTTTTTTCTCAGCTCTGTAACTCTTTCATGGCTACGGATATGTTAAGGCATTTTTTTGTTTTATGGGTCTGACCATGTGGTGACTATAATGGTTAAAAATAAAGAATTTTGTTTTTTAAAAGGAAGAGCTTACATGCCATAGTATAAATGCCTGTTAGTGTTAGTTTTCCTCTTGTAGTTTCAGTTGTATAAAGAATTAAGCTTGGTAAAAGGTTGTTTTTCTATGATGACAAACTATTTGTAAAAAAATATTCTACGGCTGCGAATTGGTTAAGCCATTGGAAAAAATAGTTAATGAAATTATATTTGTGTGAAGGGTGCCGTAAATATTAATCTAGGGTTTGGTTCTTAATGTTAGAATAATCAACCCATAGTTAGCTACCTTAGACATTAAATTAATCCATTTTTGTCTTATTTGCCTAGTTTCCATATTCCACCTTATGCAAGTTGTCATCTACACATCCATAGTGGTCAAAATTGCTAATTTTGAGTCATGGAGCACTTGGGAAACCTCTTGGAATCAAATCTACTTTATTCCTAGCCTCCCTAGTGCTTGTCTGCTTTTTCTGCTTTATTGCCTGCTTTCTCAGTGTTTTAAGGCAATCGGGAAAGTTTGACTAGGTGAGGTTAACTTGTTTTTTGTACTCCACATCCTCCACTCTTTTCTCCTATGAAAAGCATGTATCATTTTTCATTCCATTACCTTTTATCTTACCTAATTGATTTTTTCAATTCGTGAGCTCCTTGACATTTTTGGAAACTACTTTATGCACCTATGGGGGATTTTCTTAGATTTAGTAAGCCTACTTTTGACTAGATTCGAATGGAATATTCATGCATTCAAATCCCTCATGTAATTATTTATTGTGGAATCCTATGACTTCACAGGGTTGGATATTGTACACTTATTCAATATAGTTTAGTGTTCAGCTCCATATTGAGTCTCTTTTGTGAGTAATTTTCCATGTGTAATTGGCAATTGATGTGAGTGTAATTGTTCTAACACTAGGTTCAATTTCCACATGGTATTAGAGCCTTTGTAGATCAATTTCTCTCCTTCCAATTTGTTTTGCAGGTTCGACATCATTGACTGGGAGCATTCTACTGCATGCCGGGACAATTTCTGAGCTATGGATCAATCTCAGAAGATCATCTTGACTCCATTTAACTTCTTTGAATGGAAATCAGAGATGGAGATACTGTTGAGAGTGAAACGCCTCTATAGAGTGACTATGGCAATAGAAGCAGAGCCCAATGCAGCTACAAAGAAGATAAAAAGGCACAACAGGAGGGATGAGGCCTATGGTCTCTTGTGTCTGAGTATATCCAGAGACCTCCTTTTCCATCTTGATGGATTGACATCACCGAATGAAGTATGGGAGAAGCTTGTTGATCTTTCTGGAAATATAGATGAGATGAGGGGACACCAAATTGAAGATGAACTTATCTTCCTTAGTCCAAATAGCTTTGAATGCTTGCAATTCTATTTCTCCAAGTTCAAAGCACTTGTTTTGCAGCTAAAACAATGTGGGATCAAAAAGAAGGATGATTAGCTCGTCTTGGCCATACTCTCGAAGCTTGGCCCTGATTATTCAGTGTTTTTTTTTACCTTCTATGCCACAAAGTTGGCAGCTCAAACCTGGAAGATGCCTAGCCTTGCAAATTTCATGGAATCTCTCACAAAAGAATAAGATAAACTGGTGATGATGGGCACCATCAAACCATCCAAAGAACAAGCTCTGGTTGCTACAGATTCAAGGGTGGATTCAAAAAGAAAAAAGATATATAAAAATACACCTTAGCAAAAGAGAGACAAGAACAAGTCTCTGGAGGAGCCTCAAGGTTCCAAGAAGAACTACTAGAAGAAGAAGAACAAAGGAGAAATTAGCAAGTGCGCATACTGCAGTATGAGCAATAATTTTGAGAGCTCCTGCATGAGGAAGAAAATAGACATGCTGACCCAACTCCTGGAGAAGAATACCATCTCCCTTCCAGACAACTCAAAGAAGAGGAAAGGAGGATCAAGTTTAGAAGACAGAGAGAGAGTTCATGCATTGGTTGCTAGCACATCAAGCTCACCTAGTTTATTCGTTGATTCTGGAGCTTCAAGACATATGATTTCGACCAAGGAGGAATTCACCTCACTTGACATGTCAAAAGGTCCACCAATAGTACTGGGAGATGACTCTCTCACTGAAATTTTGGGCAAAGGGAGGATCGATCTTGATCATGGTAAGTTCAGCAATGTGTTGTATGTTCCAGGTCTTTCCTCTAACCTCCTATCAGTGTATCAGATGACCCACACAGGGTCTCCAAAGAAGGTCATATTCTCCCCTGATGAAGTTGAGATCACAAAGATCTCAAGTGGTAATGTCATTGCAAAAGGAGTTGCAAATCATACTTCAAAGGTATACATGTTCTCACACTTCCTACCCTACTCAAACCCCTCTCTTCTTCTGATTCATGCTAATGAGGCAAGCAAGATTTGGCATGAAATATTTGTCCACCTAAATTACAAGTATCTTTCTGATCTTAGTGAAAAATAGGTGGTCATAGGGTTACCAAAGATAAAATTTTCCAAAGGAGTCTGTCAAGGTTGCATCCTAGGAAAACACCCAGAGCATAAATTTGAGAGAGCTAGTCATGAGAGAAACTCTGCACCCCTTGAGTTGATCCATAGTGATGTTGCTGGCCCATTCCCTCATATGTCCATGATTCAGGCCAAATATGCATTGAATTTCATAGATGACTTTTCCAGGTATTGCTGGGTTTACTTCCTGAAACAGAAGTCTGAAGTTTTTGGCCTCTTCAAAGTCTTTAAGGCTTTGGTTGAAAACCAGTCTGGGAGAAAACTCAAGGTCCTCATATTTGAAAATGGTGGTGAGTATGTCAAGTCTGAGTTTATTCAATATTGTGCAAATGCAGGTATTCATATGCAGCATTCTATCCCTTACACACCATTGCAGAATGGTGTTGTAGAGAGGAAGAACAGATCACTGAAAGAGATGGAATCTTGCATGATGGAGGCGAAGACTTTTCCACCAAAGTACTGGGTCAAAGATATAAACTGTGCAGCCTATATCCAGAATAGGGTGCCTCATAAACATATTTATGGTATGACTCCTTTCAAAGCATGGAGTGGGCACAAGCCAGATGTGACCCATTTCAGGATTTTTGGCTCAAGGGCTTGGGCTAGAATTCCAACATAAAAGAGAAAGGCTTTGCAGCCCCAAGGCCAAGAGTGTATATTTGTTGGGTACTATAAATATTCAAAATGGTACAATCTGATAAATTTGAGCCCAAAAAAAGCATTCATTGAAAGGTGTGTTCAGTTTCAAGAAGAACCCCTAGTAGCACTGGAAGTTGGAGAAGCCTCTTCACCACCAGAACCTCTGAATGTAAGTGAAGAGATAGTTGAACATGCTGATTCTGATATGTATTATAGTGATAATTTTATTTCATACCCTAAAATCCCTACAAGGCCAAAATGGGCAGCTAAGACCATTCATGCAGCTGGAGAGCTAACTGGAAATCCTAATGACCCTAGGAGGACTAGATCTCAATTTGAGAGTGCTCTGTGCATGAAAGATCCTATCTTTGCTGAGAAATGCTATATGATGGTGGAATTATATCCTCAGACATATGAATATGCATTAGGAGATCCAATATGGCAAGTATCCATGAAGGAAGAGTTCATCTCACTCTAGAAGAGCAACACTTGGGAGCTGGTAGATCTTCCCCCAGGGAGGAAGCTAGTTCAGTGTAAGTGGCTGTACAAGACCAAATTTGCTGCTGATGGTTCACCTCTAAAGTAAAAGTCCAGATTGGTAGCCAAAGGCTACTCATAGGTTCATGGCATAGACTATAATGAGACCTTTGCACCAGTGGAAAAGATGGACTCCATCAGGCTAGCCTTAGCCATTGCAGCTTCAAAGAAATGGGAGGTACACCACATGGATGTAAAGTGTGCCTTCCTGAATGGATATCTCACTAAAGAGATATACATGCAGCAGCCTCAATTATTTTCTACTAACCCATCTCTTGTGTGCAGGCTAAAGAAGTCATTGTATGGGCTAAAGCAAGCCCCCAGGGCTTGGTATGCCAAGATTGATAGCTTTCTGCTATCATTGAATTTTGTTTGATGCAAATCAGATCCAAATGTCTATTTGAATTTGATTAATGGTTCATAAATGATCATTGTTTTATATGTTGATGACCTTCTCATTACAGGAATCTCAAACGATGAAATTGCTTCCTTGAAGGGTGCAATGAACCAAGCCTTCTCCATGACAGATTCGGGGCTATTGAGCCAATTCTTGGGGCTTGAGATTGCTCAAACAAAAGCTGGAATAAAGGTGCACCAGTCCAATTATTCCTTGGATTTTCTGAACAAATTCAGAATGAAGGATTGCAAACCAAGGAAAACTCCTTTCCTTTCAGGAGTGAAGCTTGAAGAAGCTGATTCTTCACCTATGGTAAACAATACACTGTATAGGCAATTGATTGGATGTTTGTTGTATCTTAAACATACTAGAATTGATATTTATTATGTAGTAAGTGTGGCTTCTAGATACATGGATCAACCTCATGAGATCCATTAGAAAGCATCCAAAAGGATCCTTAACTTTGTTCAGGGAACAATGACACATGGGATCTTCTATAAAGCTAAATCTGAACTTGATTTGATTGGGTTTACTGACAGTGATTGGGAAGGTGAGAACACAGATAGAAATTCAACATCAAGATATGTGTTCATGCTTGCAGAAGGGCCAATCAGTTGGTTAAGCAAGAAACAGAGTGCCATTTCACTCTCATCTACAGAAGCAGAGTACAGAGGAGTTGTAAATGCAGCAACTCAATGTTTATGGTTGCAGGGGTTACTTG
>LPNX010058259.1:100517-112257 GCA_001517045.1 Pseudotsuga menziesii
CATGTGAAAAATTCTATACGTGACTTTTAATCCCTTAATTGCGTATATACGCGGGTTTGAACCCTAAAACCACGTACATCGAAATGTGTACAAAATAAAAATCCTTTTGGAGTTTTCCTTGACATGGACCTAGATCACTTGACTCCTGGCCTTCCCTATGCCTTGAGATCGCTCGGATTCGACCTTTCATTACCCCTTTGAAAAGCTATATAAGGAACTCTATGATACATTGAAGGCATATGAGAGAATTGAGAGCAAAGAAACTATAGTCCATTGTTGTCGGAACTTATGCTTGAGTTTGCATCCCTTTGTCCCTTGGAGCACTTTTGTGTTCTTCCCAAGCTTTCCTTTTTCTTGTGAGCTTGCTATCGAGAGACAAAGGATTGAGGTGGTGGAGGCCCAAGTGGGGGATTCAGTTTCTCTGGTTCGTAGACATGCTGTCAGAGGTTGTATCTATTGTAATCTCTGATTTATATTAATATAAATATCTTTTCTTGTCCAATAATGTGTGTTTGAATGAATATTTTATCCATGGGATTATGTCAAATACTTATACATTATTGATTACATATGCTAGAATATATCTAACACCATGATATATAGTATGCTTGTATTGTTTACTTGTTGTTGAGGAAGTAATTTATCAATTCAAGCTGAAGTTGGAAAGCTCAATGGGGATCTACTTCAACCATCCGGAATAAGGTACGAGGTCTGATCCTTTATTGTTAAACATTTAATTTCTATTGCATATTGGAGAAGATTGATTTCTAGATTCAAGCTGTCTATTGTGGTACCAGAAGCCATAAGAATTTCTCTCTGTAATAGAATGGGCGACTCTACTGGGGAGTTCATATTAGTTTTCCTTTTGGGGTTGTTCTATCGGCATTCAATGAATTTGAATTTCGCTTTCTCTCTTGTTTCTATGTCGGGCCTAGGGGCATGTATGCCTGGTAGTGTCTGATTGGTGTGAAGTTTGTCTCAGCTTGTTTGTTTGCCTTGATTTTATGCACCTTTCTTCTTGTACATGAGTTTTTAACTCACAGTCGCGTATACACGTGGGTTTCTCTACGATTTATGTGTATACATGCGGGTTTACTGTGAACAGTCGTGTATATCCTTAGTTTTGCCTTTTAGTGGAAGTTAAATGGTTTTTGGGTGAATTTTGATGATTGTTGAGTCTCCTTTGGAACTGCCTGAGTCTGTTTATACCTCTGTGTCTAACCAGAAATGTATTTTTAGGCTAATTTTTTTTTAAGAAGGTTCTTGTTATGGCATTTTCAATTTTTTGTTTGGGATTAGTGAATTAGAGTTCTTTTACCTTAGTGATTTGCTTGAGTACTGTTTGAGTGTGCTTGCAGAGTATAGGGGTCATAGAATCATTATTTTGCTTTTTGTATCTCATTTTATTTCAAAAAATCCAAAAACATTTGCTTATCATCATGCATTGCATTTTGCATTTTGCATTGTACTTGCACTAGATTTGCTTAAGAGTACTAGTTAGGACTTCATATAGGAAAGCTTGCATTCATCATTTGAAGAAAAATTGTGCAATTCACGTAGTAGCATACCCTGTTTTCATGGACACAATGCATTTGCATTGATTATTAGGTGTGCATTTTACTTCATGTTGTGTCATAACATCATTATTTGCACGGTCATATCCCTATTTTGTGTAATAAAGCCAATTAAAATCAATGCTAAATTAAAATGAATTACACTCTTTTCTTTTCTAGGGTGCACCAAAAAGCTTAGGTTTTAGGGTCTTGGAATAGTTCATTGTGAGTAAATTCTCCAAGACCACTAAACAACAACATGTATGTGTCTGTCCAGGTGAGTGTGTGAAATCCTTGGTATAACCAATGTTTCTCAAGATCCTCCTCTCAAAAGGGAGTTAAGCACGAGGCAATGTGAGTAGTTATTGATTGGGATGACCCCTAGTCATAACTAAGTAGCAACAGAGATATTTCCAGGATTGTATTCGTATCTAGGGGATCTTTCGAGAGTTTTGGGATTTTCTACCCTACCCATACGATCAATCCCACCTACGACTGTCTGCCTGAGCATTGATTATATTGAAGTGACCTTAGTGACCTTACCTAGGATATCGAAGGGTTACTTTACAGGGGTTATTCTGCGAGTGTCCCGACCAGGTTGGGGTCGAACAACATAGTCTCTTTATGCGTTGAAACTGAGGGCCACAATAATTGGTTACGTACCTCCGCTTGTTGTGTATGGGAGTCTAAAGCCTCTCCTATGTGAGACATACCTACTTCATTCGGGAGCTCACTTATCTAGCCCTTGTTTTCTTGCATTTGGCTTTATATTTTATTAGTGATTGCTCTGTGCACGATAGATTGCCTAGGATTTGTGTAAATAGAGAGTATTTTTTTATTGTTTGAGTCATTGTGGATTCGAGTGCGGCTTCTCGCCGTTCTCGTCATTTAGCAGGACTTTCGCCTTCTACTTCTCCTCCTCCTTTTGCAAAGAGACCTAGATAGTCTAGGCGGACTATTTCACATATTTATTCACACACCATGGGAGACCATATGGAAAGTATTCCTGAACCACCTTCTCCCATTCTAGTGGATGATGGGGAGTTTACTCCTACCTATGATCCTTTGCCCGAACTGGCTGAGTTAGGGCCTTTGATTTCTGAGATAGGAACCTTTCATGATAGACCTACTCACTCTAGGGTTGATTCCCCATTGGCGCATTACTGATATGTAATGTTGGAGGATGTCAAGACTCATTTTGAACCTGCAAGCACTAGCTATGGTATTTATGCTATGTCTGGTTTTCCCACACATGATTTGGAATTTCATGTCGAATCTAAGTTTGAGCCTAACACTATGCCTGGGGGCACTCTCATTCCTTACCATGCAGAGAGATTTGGGAGCACTAGTCACATTGCACCTTCCATCTCGGTGGTGGAAGTTACATCACATATTCCTCCTAGGTCTAGGGTTAGTGATCCCATTAGGATACCAAACCCGAGACAGGTGACAATAGGGAATAGTACGTACATTATTACTTAGGTCCCTTTGTCCTCTGTCCTTACTTCTTCAAATGTTCACCCTCCACCTTATTCATGTGGTCATTTGGGCTGAAACATTGCTACGAGTTATGTCCGTACTACGGTTACTAGACCGGTTGTGTCTCAGCTTCATGTACTTCCCGTTGTTTCAGGAGGTCATGCTCATACTTATAGAGGTCACATTCCTACTTTCAAAATGTATATTCCTACTTCTGGAACATATGTTCCTACTTACGGAGTGTCCCATGGGACATCGCATGCGATGACTTATGGACCCTATTATGGGATGCACTACGGACAAGGTTCTTCACCTTATAGGGGTGGGTATCAACAACCTACTTACTCTCCTAATTATGGCTTCGTAGCTCCTACTAGTCAAGGTCCACCACACTATGGTGCTTCCACGCCACCCTATATGGGTCATATGGGAGGAAGGAACTATGGCCAAGGCCATGGTGGTAATCATACCTATATGAATTAGGGAGTGTTCCATTGACCTCATCATCCTAGGCTCCCTTTCCTCACAACACTCAACATTCCTAACTTGTCGAGATTAAAAAATGATCCTGTAGCTCGTGACCCGGCTTGGTCGGTTTTTCCTACCAAGATTCCCTCGAACATACCTAAGTTCGAGGGAAAACTGGGAGAGGATATGAGAGAACACATTACTACGTTTCACCTATGGTGCTCTTCAAATTCCTTACATCAGGAATCCATCCGTTTGAGGCTATTTCAATGCACCCTTACAGGGCCCCCCGTGAAACGGTATATAGAGCTACCTATGGGAGATTTCGCTTTGTTTGATGACCTTGCGATGACTTTTCTTAACCACTTCTAGCTACTAGTGTGTTATGACATTGGTACTAAACTCTTGTTGACATTTCAGAAAGATAAAGCAACAAATATCTCTGATCATATTCAAGTGTGGCGTAGACAAAAGAGGTTAATTAAAGCATTTATACCACTGGAGTTCCTCCTCGAATGGTTCCTCAAGTCATTATTACCATATATAGCGAAGGATGTTTCTACATTTGGAGTGCAGAGTGAGGAACAAGCAATTTTTAGGTCGCGGGAACTGGACTTGATCTATGCTCAGTCCAGTTTGTTATATGAGATTATTCCCAATGGTCCGCATTCCAGTTTCGACCCCAAATTCAAACTTGGACCACATGTCGATGGCATTATGGGTTGTGCAAGTGTGAAACCTATGGATTTGGTTGCAAAAAAAGTTATTCAATTGTCAATCAACCAATTTGCTTCGAGACAAGCTATGACTTTGTCTCAACCCACCCAAATGGCGAGTGTACTTTCAGTGCAATCGTTAGACTAGAAGGGTAACCAATAGCCCAGATGGAATAGAAAAAATGGTAAAAATAATCGTAAGGGTGGGAATACAAATGAGAATGCTAATAGTGGTGACAAGAATGGCTGAAATGTTGGGGGGGACAAGCAAGATAAACATAAGGTTAAGTTCCCTTGCAAGTTATGTAGCGACGATCACCTCACTTACTTGTGCCCTCGTAGAGAGGAAGCCTTGAGGTTATAGGCACAGGGCCCAACTATGCTAACTAACCCTTTACCACACAATCAAAATATGAACTCAAGGTCCCATAACCAGTCTAGTGGTGATCATGATCTGCCGGAGGGTAGTGGTCGTGGTTGCATTAACATGGTATGTGCTGCGAAAGTTGTGACCCATGCAAAAGATTATGGTTCATCACAACCCAGCCCAGGAAAAGATCCTGATCCACCAGGGCCCCCTTTGCATATTGAGAAACTTATGGATAAACCTGAGACTGTACTTCACATTCCTAAGGGATTCCTTAAGTGTTCGGGGCATAATCCAAATGCCCTAGCTGCGCAGAACTATTCAGTTGTCTAGGATTTGGGCCACACTCCTTGTGTGATGTCTGCATTAGAAGTTCTTTAGAGTTGTCCTTCGCAAAGGAAGGCATTGCTTTCTTCCCTTGGTGTGAATGATGATGATTCTTCCTCCATGATCAAATTTGAAACCACAAGAATTCAGTATCGCTTTGCCTACTCTGTGTCTCTTTTGATTCACGTAGAATGTCTTAATATGACTGTTAAGCACACTATGATTGACGAAGGCGTTGCTTCTTCTGTGATGTATTTATCATGTTGGAAGGGTCCAGGTTCCCATAAGCTATCTAAATTAGTGAACATGTTAACTGCGTTTGATGGGAGATCATTTAGGCTGCACTGTATCCTTCCTTCCCTTAAAGTCTGTTTGGGAGGGAAGACCGTTGCGATAGAGGTCAAGGTGGTTGATGTTCCCATTGACTACAATCTCTTGCTGGGTAGGAACTAGATGTACAATATGCAAGCCATTGCTTCTTCCCTGTTACGTGTTGTATTCTTACCACATAACGGGAAGATCATAATGATTGATCAAATGACATTCAAGAATCTATCTGTTATCATATCTTTGGGATCTTCGATCCCGATTGTTGAACACTCTCAGCCGGCAATTGGGAGTGTGGGTGTAGGAATGTATCCATCCCTCATGGGAAGCTTTAGTTGTTCTGCACTGATCCTTATGATATGATCTAGTTCTGATGAGGCTTCGACATCTATGAGATTGGTGTCTTTTCGCATGAGTCATATGGAAGATCCTTGGATTCTTCCTACACCGAGTACTACGAGTGATCCCATCGTGACGGATGAGCCATTGCCTGCAACTATGATAGCTTATCAAGCTAATCTCAAGTGTGTTGTAGAGCCTAGTCCTTCCTCTTTGTGGATGGAGGAGGAGGACCATTATGTGCTGTCGGCATGGGTAGTGCAGTCTTCTCATGTGCACGACTTCCTTGATATGGTTTTTCTTTCAGATAAAGCGATTATTGAGGCTATGTCAGGAGTTGAGCCACCATTGGAGGAACTCCACCATAGATTGTACTTTCTTCCTAAGCTTGACTGCTAGGAGCATGAGGATTTTAGGGCAGTTCTTAGTCAAAGAGTTGGTATTCCTATGGTTCCATTAAGCTCTCTTGGTTCGATGGCTGATGGAAACATGGAAAACATATCTTCAACGATTCCTATCAACATCTCTCGCAATCCTGGCATGATGGAGAATGTCTATATTGGGGTGAAATGTTCCCATGTTGAGATTCTAGAATACATCGAGCTATTTAAGGAATTACATGATATTTTTGCTTGGTGTTATGACGAGATGCCAGGTATTGACCATCATATTTTCAAGCATGAGATTAAGAATTACCCCAATGCTAAGCCTATTCGACAACATTTGTGTGTGGTGAATCCTAGGAAAGCACCCGCGATTAAGGCATAAATAGAGAAGCTGTTGAAAGTCAGTTTCATCTATCCCGTTCCCTTCACGGAGTGGGTCTAGAACCCCAATCTGGTGGATAAGAAGTAGGGAGCGATCCATATATGTACTGATTTCAATGATTTGAATCATGCCTGTCCTAAGGACAATTTCCCCACACGATTTATTGATTAGATTTTGGATGAGTGTGCGGGTAGTAAGGTTTTTTCCTTCATGGATGGCTTCTCCAGATATAATCATATACATATTAAACCTGAGGACCAACATAACACTGCATTTATTTGTCCTTGGGGAACGTTTGCATATCAGAAAATGCCTTTCAGCCTTAAAAAATCTGGAGCTACATTTAAGCAGGCAATGACCTTGATCTTCCACAATCTCAAGTCAATTATCAAAGTATTTTTGGATGATCTGGCTGCTCATTCTTGTATGAGAATGTGTCATCCCTATCACTTGAGATTGGGATTCGAAAGATGCCACCACTATTCGGTTAGATTAAATCCTCATAAGTGCATCTTTTGTGTGAAGTCAGGTCATTTATTAGGATTCATCATTTCTAAAGAGGGTATAAGAGTTGACCCTTTGAAGGTTGAGGGAATACTTCAATTGTCTCCCCCAAAGAATATTCGTCATCTTCAATGTTTGCAAGCCATGGAAAACTTCTTACGAAGATTTGTTGTCAACTTTTCCAATTTGACTAGAGGCTTCATGTGTCTATTGAAGAAGGGCACCCCATTTTATTGGGATGAGTGAGCCCAGGAGTCCTTTGATGCACTCAAGCCAGCCCTAGCATCGGCCCTGGTGATTAGTCCCCTAGACTATAGCCGTGATTTCCTACTTTAAGTGGCTACATCTATTGAGACGATTGGTATTGTTTTGGTTCAAGAGGATGAGGAGCTCTAAGAGAATGTCATATATTATCTGAGATGGAACCTTATTGACATAGAGATTCGTTATTCTCATGTCGAGAAGCTTTATTTAGCTACCATACATGTGGTTCAGCGGTTGAGACATTATATTCTCCTTCTCCAGACCTTGGTTGTAGCCCATGTCAATCCATTTCAATTCATCCTCACCCGAAGGATGATTGGGGGAAAATATAATAAATGGATTTTCATTCTGCAAGAATTTGAACTTGAGTTTGTTTCGGCAAAGTTGAAGAAATCTTTAATTTTTGTAGAGCTTATATCGGATTTCCCAAGCGAGACTAAGGATTTGGATTGTGAAGATATGTTTGTCGATGAACACATCTTCTTAATCTCAACTTTAGACCCATATCATAATATATTTACAAACATTTATCATAATATATTTACAAACATTGAAGATCCCTACTCACCTCTCGTGAGATGAATGACAACGATTACGTCACATCTCTAAGAACTACCTCATAGTGGATAACACTTTGTACCACCATGGGGTAGATTCCATTTTACGACGTTGTTCTAATCATGAATAGGATGAGGTAGTGCTAAATGATTTCCATGGAGGGGCGTGTGGTGGTCATTTATCTGGGCTTTCTATAGCTCAAAATATCTTAAGAGTGGGTTATTTCTAGCTGTATATCTTTAAATATTCTGTTGATGTGGTCAAGAGGTGCCACCCTTGCCAGGTGTTTACACGTAATATGCACTCGAAACCTGCCCCGTTACATCCCATATCACCACCGGTCCCTTCACTAAGTGGGGGCTCGATTTTATGGATTGCAACCTAGCTTCAGTTGGGGGGCACCATCATATTATAGTGGCTATTGATTACTTCATGAAATAGGCTAAGGCTATGCCTACAATAAAATATGATAGTGAGACAGCCTCTCACTTCGTATTCAACCAAATTATTACTTAGTTTAGGATTCTGAAAGAGCTTGTCATTGACCATGGCTCGCACTTTCAGAACTGTATGATGGAAGAGTTGGATTCAAAGTTAGGGTATAAGCAAGAGCATTCCTCTTCTTACTACCCTTAAGTGAATGGACAGGTAAAGGCAGTGAATAAATCACTCAAATCCATTCTCCAATGAACCATCACACAAAGCAAGAATAATTGGCACATCATGTTATACCCTGCTTTGTGGGCATATCGAACCGCTATTAAGATTGCCACTGGTCTTTATCCATATCAAATTGTACATGGAGTGGATTTGATCTTTCTGGATGAATGCAAGATTCCTTATTTGAAGCTAGTTGTAGAACTCTTACCAAACACTTCACCATTGGAGGAGCATTTGGTCCACCTTGAGAAACTTGATGAGCAACGTTGAGATTCCTTGGTGGCTCTAGAAGTCAATAAACGTCACATAAAGGCCCCGTACCATAAGTCTGTCCATCCAAGGAGGTTTAATGAAGGAGATTTGGTCCTTTTGTGGGATCAACCGAAAGAACCCTTGGCAGCAGGGAAATTTAATCCTATGTGGCGGGGTCCTTACGTGGTCAAGCGTGTGTTAGAGAAGGGTGCGTATGAGTTAGTGGATTATGAAGGAACAGCCTTAGTGGAGCCTAGAAATGGGCTCTATCTAAATAAATACTATGCATGATCTCCATCCAAGGATGCTTATTGTATATTAGTGTATAGTTTTGTATAGTTAGGTATTTTTCTTATCATGATCCTGTTTGTGATGAGTTTTTGTTTCTTTTGGCAGATGTAAATCTAATCTTCCAGCTACATAGGATTCGTGGATGGTGCGATCCATCACACTCAACACTCAACCTCTGCTTCTTGGGTGATTTATACTACTATGGGTCAGGTACTGTCATCAGGAGGCGTATGTCTGTGGCCATCTTCCAACAATGTTGCTGAATATAGTGCCATTATTGAGCTTCTACAGGATGCCATTTCACATGGCGTTCTCTCTCTTGAAGTACATATTGATTCGGATTTAGTAGTGTCACAACTTAATGGTTTGTACCATGTTAGAGATCCGATGTTATTGAGAATATTCTTACATGTGAGATTGTCAGAATGACAATTTGACAATATAACATATATACACATTCCAAGAATTAATAATCAATTTCCTGACTCATATGCTAACTACGTGTTAGATTGGCATTTTTTTCATTCACAGTAAATTCATCACAAACACAAATTTTACACATGTAAATAAATAAACCGATCACCATAAAAATTTTATATATAAAAGCAAAAATGTGATAATACATAGTGTCATGATACAAAATTGGGGCTTTTGAGCCACCAACATATAATACACTGTAGTACAAGATGTATACACTCCTAGGTGTCTAATCATATGGAGGAGGAGGAGGGTTGTTATCATGTAAGGTCACTACGGCTCTAGCTAGCCATCAAAACAATCGCACCCATGCTCATGGTACACCCACCACCTGACGCTACATAGCCTTAGGCAAGTCCTTGAGTTGCACCATGGGAACCCTATGTGTTAGCCTGACAAAATTGGTATGAATGCTCTGGAGCATCTACTCTGCATCCACACCCATGATATCATCTCCTCTTCCCCTCCGTCTATGATGAGGGAAGCCTTCTAGCCTCCATGGTCCCATATCTGCACACAAATGGTAGATGTCACTATGTATTGTCATGCAAAAAGATTTCTTTTTGATTCCATATAATCAAGAAAACACGAAAAAATTAAATAACTCAAAAAAATTTAAAAAAAGAGGGTCAATATTCGTTACCTATATCGCCATATGCTGATCCTGGTGGTAGCGGCATCTTCGGGTCCCCCCAAAAATCTATCCCTACATGGGGGTAGTCATCGATGGCAACTATCTGCCATTGCCACCATGGAAAGAACTCAGCTAGATAAGGGTTGGCCACCCTACCACCCCCTAGTCTGCACATTGCATCTTCCCAATGCTGTTGGGCTGGATCTTAAACCCCGTGAAGATGAACGTCCACTCTGGGGCTCAATCCTGGAACACGCTCGAAGAAAAACATGCTCAGTATACTATTGAACCTGAAGTTCTACACTCTTCCTTCCTTACACTCACTAAGCTAATGTTTCATGTGGCTCAATAGTGTAGTGCTCCAGTCATAAATCGTGGGTCTCATGCACTCCATTGCATAGAACATCAGAGGCCGTGAGGCCTGGTGGAGTGATGCCAAGCCTTCTATCCAACCCAATGTCAATAGTATGGCCTTTAGGCCCAGCAACTGTATAGCATTGGTAGGGACCTGACTCCCCACCTTCTCTATGTCTGGATAGCAGTACACCACAATGTACTTGTCGATAGTCAGGCCACCTCCTGGCCCACCACGGGAATGAAGGTTCACCACTTCCCCTCGTCTAGAAATCCCTGTAATGAAGTATATGTCCTCCACCTCTATAGTGAGGGACATCCCATCTATCTGGAAGGACTTTGAGTCTAGATCCCAGTAATCCACTAGCATCTGTAATAGTCTTGGTTTGGCCCTCAAACCACCAAGACACCAAAACTTGTAGAGTCCGCATGCACGTAGATATTGTTGAGCCATTAGATCGGCCCTTACTGCTTCCTCTACCAAACTATGTTCACACTCTCTCCACTCTAGGACTATCCTACACAATAAATTGCAAATTTTCCCATTATATTATTGAAAAAACCTTATGCACAGCCTCATATGCGATTGTTTTCAAAACAACCGCGTATGTACATGGGTTTGGGGGCACTTTTCGAGGATTTCCAGCCCTATATGTGGAAAAACCATTGATTTCCACGTGGGCCATAGTACCCATTTTAGTTTGTCTTAGAAAGTTTAATTGACCATGTAATTTCACAAAAATTGCATCAAAATGAAAGAGAAGAGCATGGGTAAATACCTAGAAGAAACGGTAGTGGATTTCGTCGGCTGGATCTCCTGGAATTCGCTGTGGAAAATCTGAGCTCAAATGGGTAAAAGTTTCAAATGTTTTATAATATTTTGAATTGTTTACTATTTATAGAAAATTTTCAAATATTTGAAAATTTTTACCCCATTTCCTATAGTTTTGACATTTTCTAACCATTTTGGACCATTTTTGACATAATTAGTGATGTAGAGGACCTTTTTCAGTGCCGTTTCAGCCATTGGATTGACCCGTTCGTGCCGATATCAGGTATCATGTCTAAACTGGCATATAGGTTAGGTTTCATCACCTCTTTCATTTTGCACGACCTTATGACCATCTCATCATGACCTTAGGTATGAACCCACTCTATTATGTCATGGAACCTTCTTGCTGCTTTAGAAGTGGCATGATATGAGTGGTAGAGATTCACCTTCCATGGGTACCCTAATTAGCATCTGATTTGCATTTGGTGCCCATGTTGATGTTTTCTTCTTTAGGGTGTTGGAGTTCATTGTATATTACTGCCATGACATTTCGCAAGAGCCTCATACTCCTCTTGATCTTTTGCTGGCCTATTTCCCTTAGGACGCCCTGCATATCAAGTTGTGAATGCA
>LPNX010058272.1:6924-39296 GCA_001517045.1 Pseudotsuga menziesii
TTCATGGTAAATTTGGGAGAATATGGGTCATACATGAATGACTTCATTTTTTTTGGTTTCCTCGAATATATTAGATAGAAAACCTCTTGCAACATAGCATGTCAAAATTAAGTTTTTTGCAATTTTTTTGGATTATTTCTTTTCAATATATCTCAATGTCTCACCGTTCTTAACATTTAATAAATTATGGATATTCATACATACATCATTATTTATGGCCAGTACCCATGTTCTACTTCTAATTGAGACAATGTTTTCTTTTGAATGTTTGACTACTAAAGTTTTAGAATAAGTAATGATAAAATTATAATTGAAGAAATAGTTTCCTTGATTAATCATGGTAAATGGGAGAATCATTTGTCATAGATGAGTGACTTTGGATACACACTTAATCTTGAAAATCAATATCTTAAATAACTTATTTGTATTTACTTTGAATCATTAGTAATCAAAGAACACGAGGACATGCAAAGTTTGACTAAAATTCATTAAAAATGTGTTTCAACATCTATCTCTAATTCAATATATTCAAAATTCTTGTCATTTTCTCCTCTTCATGAAAGCAATGATCAAACATGGTGTTTTATAATATAAAATTTTTTAGTACTTCGGTCACCTCAAATATAGTATAGAGCATGTCTTAGAGTATTCTAGTATAAAATTATGTGTGCAATTTCATTCAATTTGGATTATTCCCACATAATATATCTCATTGTCTCAAAGATTTTAACATCTACAAAATTATTAATATTCATAGACTCATTAGGATTTATGTCCAACCCATCTAGTTCTAATTGAGATGTAATATTTCCTAGACTAGTTCTATTTGAGATGTAATATTTCCTTTTGAATGGTTGAATACTAAAGTTTTACTTGAAATAAATAAAAAATATTAATTGAGAAAATACTTCATTGGATTAATTATTCCAAATTTAATGAAATATGTGTTTATTGGATAAAGTAAATGCATGATTATATATTTATACATAAGAATCTGTCATTATGAATATTTTTGGCGCAAACCCAGCTAAAAAAGCGAGTCGATAGGGGTTCCCACTCTATCGACGCTCAGCTCACCACGATCTCCATGAGTACCGGTTAATACATGTTTTACACTGCCCAGCAACACCCATGAAGTGGACGAAGTCTCACCCAAGATATTTGAGGGAGAGCTGTCGGAACTAAGTTTTCGTAGAATAGAAGATGACTATGTTCATTAACAGCTTATCAATTTATTCAACAGATCTAATTGACCACTTAATCATTACACTAGTGGAAAATGAGAGATTAGTGACCAAACAATTGACCAAAATCCACATATCAATGACCACTTTTGGTTTGGCGATCGCTGGTGGCTAATTTACGGACTTTTATTACACAACCAAAATTGGTCATTTTTATTTTGGTCATTTATAGCTTGTGAGTTGGTCATTAATTTGGTTATATATTTGGTCATTAATTTGGTCATATATTTGAATCACTGACCAAATACATGACCACATTTACGACCAAATTAATGACCACATGACAAACTAGAATATGACCAAATTTGGTTGCATAATAAAAGACCATAAATTAGACATCAAAACTGCTTTTTGGTCATTGATATGCAAATTTTGGTCATTTTTTGGTCATTAATATCTCATTGTTTGGTCACGCATCTCTCAATTTTTGGTCATTTTATATGCAAATTTTGGTCATTAATCTCATTTATTGGTCACTAATTTAGTCAGTTTTAGTCATTTTATGTGTGTTTATTATATCTTAATAGTTTTAATGGTGTCCATTATTAATCAATATAAATTTTTAATATGATATTATGTTTAAATTTAAAAAAGAATCATACATTATTTATCATCTCTAATACACATGTGAATAATGCAATGTCACATTAATTAGTTAATTACAACACTTATAAATAATATAAAGTACAACCATATAAGTTTTAAACCGCATAAATTGTATTGTATGAAATGCCAAGTATTACAATAGTTCTGAGTTTTCTCAAACACTATATCCATATAACTTTACATGAAAATCATCTAGTACATCGATGACTTTTCAAAATATTACAATGGCTAAACCATCCCACTTGTACTATGCTGCAAAGCCATACTTAGATCCCGCGACAGCTTCAAAACCATACTTAGCAGCTTGAAACCCTCAGCAATAGGCTCTTCATACTCAATGGAAAAGCCTTAGCAACAGGCTCTTGACATTCAATGGCCTCTTCGTACTCAATGGCCCACATTCTGATCTTTCTATTTGTGCATGTGCTTTTGTATCCTCACTACACATGCTTTTGATCTTTATGAGCTTCTGGAGCTTTATATCTGCACATGTGCTTTTCTATCTGCACTGCAGTAGCCTATCTCCTCATTTTGTTATAAATCTTGCAAGTAAGGTTACCTACAAACAACACATGTTAAGCAATAAATTTTGTTGCTCGCTAAAAAGAGAAAACAAATAACTGAAAAATGTACATAGTAATTTCACAAAATTTAACATGGCAAAAAGAAGCAATTCCAGCAAACAATAGGTGTACTCAAAATGCATAAATATTTAAAACTAGTAGACCTACAAATACATGAACATGAAATACCTCTCAATAAGGCCTGAAAATCAATGGCAGCATCGCACAAAGCAATAAATTCTTTCCAAGAAGTATATGAGTGAACTTTGCACTGAATAATTTTGGGTGAATTTCCCAATACCTCAGTTCTTCTAATATCTAATCCAGCCATTTGACCCACTCTGAGGAAAATCTTGGTTTTCCCTATCTGAATAGTAAAGAAAATTTTAGGTTGTTTTTATTAGCATTTTATCTTAATAAAACAACCTTAAAACTTCCATCTTCTTGGGGAAGCATATAAATCATGATCCCGATGTCATTACATATTTGGATGTTGAGAACACCATTTGTCAAAGCACACTCATTAAAATATGCACAGGCAATTACTTTGGTCGAACGAAACAAGTGACAAGCAACCTGCACTTGGCAAAGAACATAGTAATTAGATAATCAATAAATATTTAAATATATACACAAATACATACAAGTGTGTATGTTAGTAATGTGTTCAAATATAGGTGACAATGCTTGTCTTTAAGGCTAAATGCATTAACTTCAATATATAGATATGGTTATCAGATTTATGGTTGAACGCATATCAATATGATAACTTTCAAATATTTTAGTATGCTCTAAGCAATAAAAAAAAAATGTTTCTTCTATGCACTTGAAAATGATAGCGACAACAACATATACACATCAATAAATGAGTTAGAATCTTGATTTGAATTCAATGTACCAATTTGAATCACTGTGACAATGATTAGAAAACATTTTAAGGTATATGACTATCAAAAAGTGTATTGTGTAGTTATCCCAATGTATTCCTTATATATATCAGACCTGAAGATATGATTGATATTAATGTTTAGAACATGGCATGCTTTGTGTCAATGATAATGTTGTCTTTCTCATATAAAGGGTTGTCAAATAATAAAAAAATTCAGCAGTAGGGAATTGTGAATGTAGCTATCATAAATGTCATCTTCAACAATCCTAAAGAGCTCAGAAAAGACTATCCCATAAATAATTTCAATAGTGTATATCGAAATCAAGCCTTCTTTAGTAGGACATGTGTGTTTTATACACATTTTATATTCAAATAAACAAAGAGTACTTGATGTAATTTCCATCCATGACATATGTGTTTCAATGACTGTCCATAGGATGTTATTTCCAATCAAAAGGAGATGAAATGTAATTGCCTAGATAAAGGTATTTTGCAGCTAAGGGAATAGCCAGAATGACTGTCCCAAAGAAGGTCATTTCCAGCCCTCAATTAGTAGACAACTAGGACTGTCAAACTATAATAATTTCCAGCCAAATAATGACTGTCCAAAATGACAAATTCCAGCTCTTATGCCTTGATGTTATCTTACACTTTCAATAGCTAAGTATGTTTGTACCTAGTGTGATACTAGTTGATCTCACACTAAATGTGATTTCTCTGAACCAATCCGAAGAAATAATGGACAAATCTTGAACTATGAACTACGGTACCTATTTGTGCTGGAAATGGTTTCCAGGCCACAAAGAAACAAGCCAACACAATCTCAAATATTAAATCAAACAAAACTAGGTTTAAGGGTTTTTGAAAGGTTTTCTTGGTTATAAAGTTTGGTGACTGAAGGGAATACACTCATAAGCCAAGTAGGAACTAAATCATAAATAAATAAGAATAGAGATGCATAATATAATCACCATGTACCAATCATAATGTAATCTTAAAGTTCATTCACAACTGACAAGCATTACAAGCAAAGAAACCATAAAACAGTAATGAATATATCAGTCAAGTAGCTAAACAAGCCAAATATGAAGCTAAAACACAGTCTGAAGGGCAATATAGATCATATATTTCATAATTCTTCTCAACAAATATAGATAAGAGTTATGTACTTAGCTCATAAACAAGTCACAGACCTCCTTAAGCCAGCCAAAAAGTAGAACCCCCCTTCAATCCCCTTGTCCCTCTTTTATAATTACAAAGAAGTAGTTCTATATTCCCTTCATTAGGTCAAAATTGAAACTACCCAGCAGTTACATTAACTAACTTTTAACTAATTGACTAAAAATAGTAAATCGGATTCCTGGCAAATATGGCGAATTTATGGAAAATAGGTGTCAAAGAATCTTCCATATCTCTCAATTCGTGACACCTGTGTAAAAACGGAGAAAGGTTTTTGTGAATGGGTCCATGATGGACACAAAAATCTCTTGGTTTTTAAAAATTCATCTCCATTCAATCAGAATATTCCTCCAAATATGAACACTAAAACAGGAAAATATTAATTATTAAAAACCCTGAAAAATAGGTTGAAACGTTTAATTGGATATTTCAAACCTTGACAGATGTTGCACAAATTAGAGAGGGTTTTGTAAATGGGTATCTTATGAACAAAAACCTCTTTTTGTTTTCTAAAATTCCTCTCCATAAGCTCGTGGTCTGCATTCAATTGCAGTAACCTAAAACAGGAAAAATAGAGCAGAATTCTGTTTCTACTGCCTCCTTTTTTCATTCATAAGTGTTGAGACTTTGTTTTCTGCATCTGCTAGCATCTGAATTTTATTTGGGCTACTTTTAAGTGATGGGGAATTAGAAGGCTGAAGGCCTAAGTCAGAGTAAATTGCAGTATCTTTTGTGAATAGAAACAGAATCAGAATTCACTTTAACACAAACTCTCAATTTCTGCTTTTCTTCACCGGTCAAATTACTAACCCTTGTTTCACTAAAAGTGCTTCATCAATCTTCACACCATTCACAATAATCAAACTTATATTTTCAAAATCAGCTACTCTCACTTCTTTTTCTCCTATTCTAGATGAATTTCCCTTTGCACTCGAACATAACTTTGAAGGCAGATCAGCATTTGCTAGTTTGGAAATCTCTATAGATCCATCATTTGTAGGATTTTGCAAGCTGTAGTTTTGTACTGGAATCCAAGGTTTTTGTTGTGGTAATATTGCTAGTAAAAATGAGCCATGATATCCAAGCTTAAATTTGTGAGACTCCTGAACAAAATTCATAGTTGGGAACCCTAGTGTAACATTTGAATCAACTCCCTTAAAATCCTTTTGAAAATGTCCAAGTAAATTTTGGAGATTCTGGTTCTGCAACTAAGCCAACCCAACTAGCAAGAAAGACTCTTTTGCAGCAAGCAATACATCTATCCATGTTTTCTGTCTTCTCTTGTCTCTGCATGAAGATGCAGTGTTTTTATTCCTGAGATAATTGGTTTCTGGCTTAGGCTTCTTACCAAGTTTTCTTGCAATAGATTTTATTGTTATCTCTTCTATATTTTCCAGACCATCAATTTTTCAATTATCTCTCCTAGCAATGCTTTGTATATTTCCTTAGCATTTGCCCTTTTCTTTGGAAATCTCTGCAGCCTTTAATTGACTAGCAATTGTAGGTAAGGACTGTGAGCTTCAAGCAATCTCGGCTTGTTTTTGAAGAGAAGGATGTAGATCCCATAGGGTATCAAGTAAAAACAAATCTGCTCCATACCTTTCCACTAATGAAACTGAAATAGGACACTCATCATACTTTCCTACAGGTACATTGACTTGACAGCATCCAGACATGCCAGCAATACTTGACAGTGAAAAAGTACTACAAAGGAAGTCCTCCAACTGTCTCCCTTTTGACCTGAGCTTAAGAGGAGTTGGAGCTGTAGGAATAACCAATATTCAATCATCCTTTAGAAGGTTGCTAAGAGTTACATGCATCTCATTCCTTGCCTTCAGACAATACTCAATTTGTTCATCAGTAGTTTCTAGAGCTGCATACACTCGGCCTGATATACCATCTCCCAAAATAGGCTTGACTATGTTAACCATTCCTTCTGATTCATCTTGAACTCATATCTTTGCAGTAAAAGGAATACATCACAAATATTCTTTCAAGTAGAATTTCCTTCTCCATTTCTGCTTTCTTTATTCTTGAAAACCTTTAGACTTGAAACTTTCAAAGCAATATATTCTCCCAGGTTTATATGATTTAAAACTTGACCTTGTAGATTTTAAACAGAACTAATGACCAGGCCAAGAGTCTTCTCTTCTGGTATCCTTAAAAGCTGAAAACAGTCACCAGCAACTAAAATACGCCTCCTCTGTCTGAATTCTTTCAATGGAAACTGCAATAGTACATGGCCAACATGACGAATAATATTTGAATGCCTAGCAAACCAACCTACAGTATCAAAACTTTGGGTCATTGGAACTACACCAACAGTAGAAATAGCCCCATGTGAAGGACAAAATCCCAAAATGCCACAAAATGCAGCTGGAACCCTCACACCTCCATCTGTATCAATACTAAGAGCAAAGTCCATGAGTTCAGCCACAACAGCTACAATAGCCCCACTTGAAAATCCTCCAGGAATTTGTGTAGCTATACTTGGATTTGTTGGAGTCCCATAGTGTTTGTTTTCTCCAGTAATGGTCACTTCCAGCTTGATGCAAGTGTCTTCAACTTGCATTCAGCATAAAATCAGTCAGCTTCTGGCACGTACTCAGACAAGGTCTACATGTAATTTACATGCTCAGCTTACTCATTGCATTTCTTGCAGGTAACAAATTAATCTGTGAAACCCTGGTCACCACAAACTGTACAGATCTTCACCCTACTATATTTTCAGGTTTTGAGAGGATAATTGTTCAATGCAACTGCTACCTTTCAACTTTTTACTTGTCACATCATCCAAAAACCTCTTAGACTGATATCTCTTCAAAAGGAGTTTGTTAAAAGCATAAATTTATGTTTTCCCCAATCAATTTTGACATAAACAGTTTTAATTAAACAACCCCAATTTCGCTGCCACGAGTAAGCTTACACGGAATACCTCATTCCTGTCTAGCTCCAA
The DNA here is from genome assembly GCA_001517045.1 of Pseudotsuga menziesii. NCBI lineage: Eukaryota > Viridiplantae > Streptophyta > Pinopsida > Pinales > Pinaceae > Pseudotsuga > Pseudotsuga menziesii. Next base: position 14,362 of record LPNX010058272.1, read on the forward strand.
ATGTTTAAAATCGATCCTTGAACTATCTGATCGTCAAAATTAACTATCCAAATTCTTCAGGTCTTCAATTTGCTTCCAGCTGGCGCGCTGAGAAAGCCCTAAATCTCCTCTGCAATTGTAAATTTTGGATTTTAAGCAGATGTCTTCATTCCAGCATCTACACCAGCTTCATAATATTTAATTTAGAACCTCTTTCTCAAAAATCTTGCCTTATTTCGCTCACTATCATCATTTGCCATAAATTTGCATCCAGTTTCCAGAATCTCCCTCACATGAGACTAGACACCTGTTTACATGAAAAAAAACTTGGCAAAACACATATCAACGTGACCAATGAAGTATTTAACACTTTAGGAATGAAATCCCCAAAAAATTGAACTGAAAAATGACCATTTTGGAAAAAAACAATTTTCTTGTAGCGCCGCAATGTAATTTTTTGGTCGTTTTGCTATAAGAATATTTTAAAACCAATTTTGGCACTTTTTAGTCATTAATTCCATTTTGAATGAGGTTTTAATGGTAAAATTTGATCATGGTGTTATTTGTGAACCAATTAATCCACATAATGTCCTATAGAACCCTTCAGAACCTAAAGAAACAAAAAATAATAAAAATCTAAAAGCAAAACTCAAAAATTTCACTTAAAACCAAAAATTTTCTAAAGTAAAAGAGCAAACTTAAGCAAATGAGAAAACTTAAAATAAAAATGACAATCAAAATATAAATTTGAAGAAAACAAGTTCATGACTTAACATCTGGCTCCAGCTGTGGGATGAAGTCCTCCGTGTGAGGATTCAAGAACCTGTAGACCAGTGCCTTCTTTTCTGCTACCTACTAGTCTGCAAAATTTCCACTGGGCTATGGAGTCCTTATTCAATCCTTCACACACTGATATATACAATGAAAATAAAATCTCTTTCTTTGAGGAACCTTCTATTTACTGAATCAAATTGTAATCCCATTTCCAATGTAACCAGGAAAGAATTTCATCAACCCAGCAAAACTTGTTTCCAACTCCACATATATATGTAATCAGAAATATTGGAAAACATGAAGAGTAATGATCTAACAACTTATACTCACTTTCATCAAATGGTGTCTCTGAAATAACAAATTTATAACATGGTATTGACTCTAAATAATATGCTACTGGATCATAAAAACTTCCATAAGTTACCTCTTCCTGCTCTATGAAAAAGACAAGCTGTCCATAAGAATATTTTGTTCCATGAATATCAATCAGGCATTGGCGATAAAAGACATTAGGATCAGTCTGAATTTGCTCCATAATTTACCTCTTCCTTCTCTATGAAAAAGACAAGCTGTCCATAAGAATATTTTGTTCCATGAATATCAATCAGGCATTGGCGATAAAAGACATTAGGATCAGTCTGAATTTGCTCTGTAAATTTTTGAATAGTATCACCAATAATGTCAACACTTTAAACCTCCTTGTCCACACTGTCTTCAAATGAATGACTATCATGCATGGGCTTTGGATGTTCAAGTATAATAGACTGAATGCATTCTTGAATCTACTGATCAGATTGTGACATGTCACACACCTCACAGATTCCTGGGTCTTTCTTTTCAATTTCATCATCATATTTATTAAAAATTAGAGCATCTTCATAATAATTTTGAATAGCAGATTTATCATAACCATGAATATGAGTAACTTCTGAAAAAATGTGAACAGCCTAGCCTTCATCAATTTTAGTATCAAAACCAAAAGGAATAGAATCTGATCCATCACAGAACTATTGTCTTGGAACCCTAATCTCTTCATCATAACAAGGATCATTCTGAGAAACTTCGAATGATGACGCTAAAGGTTCATCTTTTCCTTCAATACAAAGATGATCTTTAACACAACAATGATTCTCAACAGTTTGTTGAACTAGAGATTGATCTTCAAAAGGATTAGCATTCAAACAGTTATTAAGACTGTTGAAATAATTATGAGAATGTTCCAAACTATCTCTACTGATCTCATCACTTGAATAATCCTCAAACTGACCTAAAACAACAACTTGATTATCATAATGATCATGGAATTCTTCCTGGATAGCAGTATCTAAAAATGTTACCTTTTCATCTTCAACAAATTCTGAAACTTCAATTTCTTCATGACATGTTTTGAACCCTTGATTGTACTCATCATCATGGTTTTTTGAATGAGAAATTGTATTATAAACATCAGCCTGCTCACAACAATCTTTAAAAAAGAGTTCAGCTGAGAACACATACTTACAATGTTTCCCAAAGCATGTGTGGAATTCTTTCAGTGAGGAAATGCTAGCAGCGGGAAGAGAAAAATACCAATCTCGTGCATCTTGCTCAAGTGAATACATGAACATCTTCATGAGCACATCTTCATGCTAGATATTTAACTGGACCATACATTGATGAAATTTGATGAGGTGATCTGAAGGATTATCGTCTTTTCTTTCTCTAAACCGTGGAAGAAAATCTTCCCAAACATCCATAGTAGGTACTGGATTTGGAAAACCTGGAATATCAGGGAAAATTGAAAGGTGCAAACCTTCGAGCCAGAATAGCTTCCATGGAAATCGGCCTCTGCATCTTGAAATAGTGGAGTCGCCAATCAATTTGTCAAGACAGATTTTGTTTCTTCTTCTCAGAAAGAGAAAGGGGTGACAGTAGTTCAAATTAATTAGGGCTGCATAAATCTGGGGATGACTGAAACCTTCTAATTCTTCTTATTGTCCTCAATATCTGTTCAGGATCTGTAACACCCAATTGCAATAGTGAAGTAGGTCTGTTCGTAGTTCCCACTCCTCTAGAAGCCACTATGACAAATATGGTGAAAGGTACCCTTAAAAATGTGTTGGTTTAAGTTCACCTCTTAAAACCAGTAAAATTGATAAATATCCTAGGGAAAATATGTCTTCAACTTCATCCCCGGCAACGTCGCCAAAGATGTTTGTGCCAGAAATTGTTTCCAGGCCACAAAGAAACAAGCCAACACAATCTCAAATATTAAATCAAACAAAACTAGGTTTAAGGGTTTTTGAAAGGTTTTCTTGGTTATAAAGTTTGGTGACTGAAGGGAATACACTCATAAGCCAAGCAGGAACTAAATCATAAATAAATAAGAACAGTGCATAATATAATCACCATGTACCAATCATAATGTAATCTTAAAGTTCATTCACAACTGACAAGCATTACAAGCAAAGAAACCATAAACCAACAATGAATATATCAGTCAAGTAGCTAAACAAGCCAAAGATGAAGCTAAAACACAGTCTGAAGGGCAATATAGATCATATATTTCATAATTCTGCTCAACAAATACAGATGAGAGTTATGTATTTAGCTCATAAACAAGTCACAGACATCCTTAAGCCAGCAAAAAAGTAGAACCCCTCTTCAGTCCCCTTGTCCCTCTTTTATAATTACAAAGAAGTAGCTCTATATTCCCTTCATTAGGTAGAAATTGAAACTACCCAGCAGTTACATTAACTAACTTTTACCTAATTGACTAAAAATAGTAAATTGGATTCCTCGCAAATATGGCGAATTTCTGGAAAATAGGTGTCAAATAAGCTTCCATATCGCTCAATTCGTGCCACGTGTGTAAAAACGGAGAGAGGTTTTTGTGAATAGTTCGATGATGGAAAACAACCTCTCTTGGTTTTTAATAATTCATCTCCAGTCAATCTGAATATGCCCCGTAAAATGAACACTAAAACAGGAAAATATTAAATATTAAAAACCCTGAAAAATAGGCTGCAAAGATTAAATTGGATATTTAAAAACTTGATAGATGTTGCAAAAATGAGAGAGGTTTTTGTAAATGGGTATCTTATGAACAAAAAATATTTTTTTTTTCTAAAATTCCTCTCCATCCGCTCGTGGTATGCATTGAATTTCAGTAACCTAAAACAGGAAAAATAGAGCAGAATTCTGTTTCTACTGCCTCCTTTTTTCATTCATAAGTGTTGAGACTTTGTTTTCTGCATCTGCTAGCGTCTGAATTTTATTTGGGCTACTTTTAAGTGATGGGGAAGTAGAAGGCTGAAGGCCTAAGTCAGAGTAAATTGTAGTATCTTTTGTGAATAGAAACAGAATCAGAATTCACTTTAACACAAACTCTCAATTTATGCTTTTCTTCACCGATCAAATTACTAAGTATTGACCCTTGTTTCACTGAAAGTGCTTCATCAATCTTCACACCATTCACAATCATCAAACTTATATTTTCAAAATCAGCTACTCTCACTTCTTTTGCTTCTATTCTGGATGAATTTCCCTTTGCACTCGAACATAACTTTGAAGGTAGATCAGCATTTGCTAGTTTGGCAATCTCTATAGATCCATCATTTGTAGGCTTTTGCAAGCTGTAGTTTTGTACTGGAATCGAAGGTTTTTGTTGTGGCAATCTTGCTAGTAAAAATGAGCCATGATATCCAAGCTTAAAGTTGTGAGACTCCTGAACAAAATTCATAGTAGGGAACCCTAGTGTAACATTTGAATCAACTCCCTTAAAATCCTTTTGAAAATGTCGAAGTAAATTTCGGAGATTGTGGTTCTGCAACTGAGTAAACCCAACTAGCAAGAAAGACTCTTTTGCAGCAAGCAATACATCTATCCATGCTTTTCTATCTTCTCTTGTCTCTGCACGAAGATGCAGTGTTTTTATTCTTGAGATAATTGGTTTCTAGCTTAGGCTTCTTACCAAGTTTTCTTGCAATAGATTTTATTATTATCTCTTCTATATTTTCCAGACCATCAATTTTTCAATTATCTCTCCTAGCAATTCTTTGTATTTTTCCTTAGCATTTGCCCTTTTCTTTGGAAATCTCTGCAGCCTTTAATTGACTAGCAATTGTAGGTAAGGACTATGAGCTTGAAGCAATCTCGGCTTGTTTTTGAAGAGAAGGATGTAGATCCCGTAGAGTATCAAGTAAAAACCAATCTGCTCCATACCTTGCCACTAATGAAACTAAAACAGGACACGCATCATACTTTCCTATAGGTACATTGACCTGACAGCATCCAGACATGCCAACAATACTTGACAATGAAAAAGTACTAGGAAGGAATTCCTCCAACCGTCTCCCTTTTGACCTGAGCTTAAGAGGAGTTGGAGCTGTAGGAATAACCAATATTCAATCATCCTTCAGAAGGTTTCTAAGAGTTGCATGCATCTCATTCGTTGCCTTCAAACAATACTCAATTTTTTCATCAGTAGTTTCTAGAGCTGCATACACTCGGCTTGATATACCATCTCCCAAAACAGGCTTGACTGTGTTAGCCATTCCTTCTGATTCATCTTGAACTCATATCTTTGCAGTAAAAGGAATACATCGCAAAGATTCTGTCAAGTAGAATTTCCTTCTCCATTTCTGCTTTATTTATTCTTGAAAACCTTTAGACTTGGAACTTTCGAAGCAATATACTGTCCCAAGTTTATATGATTTAAAACTTGACCTTGTAGATTTTCAATAGAACAAATGACCAGGCCAAGAGTCTTCTCTTCTGGTATCCTTAAAAGCTAAAAACAGTCATCAGCAACTAAAATACGCCTCCTCTGTCTGAAGTCTTACAATGGCAACTACAATAGTACATGGCCAACATGACGAAGAATATTTGAATCCCTAGCAAACCAACCTACAGTATCAAAACTCTGGGTCATTGGCACTACACCAACAGTAGAAACAGCCCCATGTGAAGGACAGAATCCCAAAATGCCACAAAATGCAGCTAGAACCCTCACACCTCCATTTGTATCAATACTAAGAGCAAAGTCCACGAGTTCAGCCACAACAGCTACAATAGCCCCACTTGAAAATCCTCCAGGCATTTGTGTAGCTATACTTGGATTTGTTGGAGTCCCACAGTGTTTGTTTTCTCCAGTAATGCTCACTCGCAGCTTGATGCAAGTGTCTTCAACTTGCATTCAGCATAAAACCAGTCAGCTTCTGGCACCTACTCAGACAAGGTCTACATGTAATTTACATGCTCAGCTTACTCATTGCATTTCTTGCAGGTAACAAATTAATCTGTGAAACCCTGGTCACCACAAACTGTACAGATCTTCACCCTACTATATTTTTCAGGTTTTGAGAGGATAATTGTTCAATGCAACTGCTACCTTTCAACTTTTTACTTGTCACAGCATCTAAAAACCTCTTAGACTGATATCTCTTAGAAAGGAGTTTGTTAAAAGCATAAATTTATGTTTTCCCCAATCAATTTTGACATAAACAGTTTTAATGGAAAAACCCCAATTTAGCTACCATGAGTAAGCTTACGCGGAATACCTCATTCTCGTCCAACTGCAAATTGTTAGTTTTTCAACATTTAAGCTAGCATTATGTTAGGATATTTTCACTGAGAGAATAACAAGCACAGCAATAACATAAGCAGACCACAAGAGACAAGAGACACAAAGAGTTTTGATCGGGGAAATGATAAATGGAGAAAACCGCACAACTTCCTCAAAGATAGAATCACCACAAGATGTAAGACCCCAAAACAGTAAGATGCAGTAGTCTTCTAGTCCCAGTATATTTGCTTCTCCATTAGTGTGTCACACTTGAGAGAGCAAGTGATGCGTTTAACAAGTGATAAATAGAGAGACTCTCACTCTCTATTTATATTCTTCCATTCACTTGAAGTGCACTTTCACACGTAGGCTCAACTTACAATTACTTACTCGAGCCTACACCTTAATTAGTGTATAATAACTCAAGTGCCCCGAAACCGTGGGGACTTACCTAATGACTTGAAAAGACTTGTTTACATTATTAATCCTCCAGATCGGAACATCGGGGCATGACAACATGAATCAAATACATAATAGAAACATCCCAGAATAAACATCGGGTTACAATACATAAGATACATAGAAGAATACATTTTGAAGTTAAATATACATCAACACTCCCTCTTAACTAGGAAGGTATTCTTTCAACACGATTTTCAGCACTGGTCTTCTTCTCTGTATCAACTGGATCATCTTCGTCTTCAAATCATCTTCATCTTCAAGTCATATGGATCTGGATCATCTCTTGATCTGGATTGTCATAGAACTGGATCTGGATCATCACTCGATCTGGATCATCATAGAACATCATCACTAGATCTGGATCATTACTCGAACTAGATCATCATCACTGGACTGGATCTGGATCATCACTCGATCTGGATCTGGATCTAGATCATCTCTCGATCTGCATCATCACTGCTGGATGTAGATCATCTCTCGATCTGGATATCTCGGAGTCATCATAACTGGATATGGATCATAGCTCAATCTGGATCATCTCTGGTCATCATCATGTGTGTACTATCTCATCATAGGAAGTTCTACAGAGCCAGCCCTTTTTCATGCTGGTTATAGGCCTAGCCACCAGGTAGGTCTTCGCCCAGCACTTACATCTGACCTACTCGTCAGAAGGGCATCACATCCATCCAGGCTGGAACCACATTCACCATAATGATGAAAGAACCATGTTCTTTTCACCCAGGCTGGAACCACATCCGCCACAATGATGGAAGACTTTCAACCAGGCTGGAACCACATCTGCCACAATGATGAAAGAAATGTGTTCTTTTCACCTAGGCTGGAACCACATCCACCACAATGAAGAAATATTTCTGCACTTACATCTAACCTACTCGTCAGAAGGGCATGCACTCACATCTGACCTAGCAGGAACTGAATCCTGCACCCTCATCAGAATGGCCCCCAGTCCCAGACTGAGCTACCTGGTAACTGACCAGGCGCCTCCACTCTCCCGGAGAGTGGCAGTTTCCCTTACATCTGTCCTACTCGACAGAATGGCCAGTACTCACATCTGTCATGGGAGGAAATTAATCCTTTAGCCATGACCAGAATGGCTCAGCCCTTACATCTGACCTACTCATCAGAATGGCTCTCTCATTCCCTGATTGAGTGTTCCTGGTAACTGACCAAGTGCCTCCATTTCTATAATTGCAGTCAGCACTCATATCTGACATGGAAGGAACTGAATCCTCTCACCATGACAGAATGGCTCAGCCCTTACATCTGACCTGCTCGTCAGAATGGCTTTGGATCTCTAGCACTCATATATGACATGGAAGGAACTGAATCCTCTCACCATGACAGAATGGCTCAGCCCTTACAACTGACCATGGAAGGAACCAATCCTCTCACCATGTCAGAATGGCTATGGGTCTCATCACTTTCTCTTGGAGGAAACCTTGATCTGGAGAACACCAAGTCTCTCTCTGAAGTACTCGAACTTCAGCCTAGCCAATGGCTTCGTCAATACATCAGCTATCTGTTCCTCCGTCGCAACATACTGAAGCTTCAATGCTCCTCTCTGCACCATATCCCTGATATAGTGATACTTGATCATGATATGCTTCGACTTGTCATGGAACACTGGATTCTCTGACAACTTCACGCAACTCTGGTTGTCACAATGTATACAAGTATCATCCAACTGGAGATCAAATATATCAAACAGTAGCTTCCGCAACCATACTGCCTCACAACTAGCTGAACAAGCTGTGACATACTCTGCTTCAGCTGTACTCAGTGCCACACAGGATTGTTTCCTACTAAACCAAGAGATCACACCTGATCCCATACTGAAGCAAGATCCAGAAGTACTCTTCCTGTCGATGGAACTGCCTGCCCAATCTGAATCAACATAACCCTCCAAGTTAATCTTCTGATTCACATCATACTTGAGCCCATAATCAATTGTACCCTTCAGGTACCTCAGAATATGCTTTGCAGCTGTCAAGTGAACACTTCTCAGATCTGTCAGGTACTGGCTCAAGGTGTTCACAGCAAAGCAAATGTCTGGTCTTGTGTTCTTCAGGTACATCAATGACCCAATCATCTGACGATACATCGTAGCATCAACCAACTCTGATGAAGCATCACTTAATAGCTTCATGTTCGATGCCATAGGTACGGTCATGCAGTCCATCATCCTGAACCTCTTCAGGATCTCTACTGCATACTTCCCTTGTCCAAGGAATATTCCATCTGCACTCTGCCACACCTCCATACCTAGAAAATAGTGCATCGACACATAACAGGAACATCATTGGTCTTCCGCCTTCAACCTTGAAGCAAAGGTTGGAATCCGCTTTACTCTCAGTAAATCCTAGAGTCATCAGTAATCTGCCCATCCGGTCGTACCATGTCGAACCTTAGATATTTTGTAGTCACTCCCTCTGAAGCGAAGCATCATACTCCCTCTGTCTTCTGTACTCTATGTACTGAAACATTATGTACTGAAGTGACAAGTAGTATCCATCTAGGATCATTGGATACTAAGATCCTCTATCTTGAACTTCTTCAAAAGTTCATCTTGCACCCATCTGTGAGTTTGTCATCCTCTATCAACCTTGTAGCAAAGGTTAAGATATTCATCAAGCTCATCATGTATTTATTTAAACTCTTACTGGCTGCAAATGTCTCTTCGTAGTCTAGGCCTTCCTTTCGTGAGAAGCCTCATGCTACGAATCTTGCTTTGTATCCCACGATGTTTCCATCTACTGCATGATGGAACTATGAACTTCTCTTCAGGTCTCGATATTATGCCCTAACATCATTCTTCTTGAATTGGTCTTCCATTTCTTCTTAGTTACTTCTTCATGGCTACAAGGTTCTGCATCAATTATGTCACTGCATTCATCATATTATTCTTTGTCTTGAAATGTCGTCACTTGTTCTTCAGAACAAGTCTTCATTCTTCTTTGCTTGTAGGCGATTATGTATGCGGTCTTTCCTACAAGTCAAATGCAATTGTATGGTTAGAAACATTTCATAAGGAATATTTATACTGGAAAACACTTATGCATAAATATATGATCATGCAACTACTTTAGCCAATACAACATTCATCCATATCTCATTGAAACTTTCTAGATGCGTTCCATCTCTACCAGGACAACATTGAGATTGTGCACTAATCCAATATGTCAGCAAAGAGGTTTCATTCTAGATAAGTAGCAATGGAGAGTTCTATAGCACCATGAGCTACTTACCCATCACATGCATATTAGTAGTATATTGTCATTAATGCAAAACATCCTATCATGCATAATACAATAAATGAATATAAACAAATGCATAACAAAACAATGAAATGACAATTGAATACTTATCTTTATTTATTTTGTGGGTATACTCCTTCTTGAGTCTTCAGCTTCATCATCTTCTTCATTCATAATAGCATCGTTTCTTATCCAAATGCTAAGGTGGATAATAAGTTCTTCCAGAGTTGAGTTCTTCATATTCCTCATTGCTTGAGGTATCTTATTTTGAGAGCTTGATCTTCATTTGTTTCCATCTTATCTTCTCTTCTTCAAGTTGTTCTTGATTTGAGAGACTCTTATGACTGCATGGTCTCTGCATTCTAGATCTTCACATTCTTCAACTGGTTTCTTTAGGTCATATTCTGATTTTTGTTCTTCCCTTCAAATAGCTTGAAATTCTAGAAAACCTTCAACAGCTTTGCTTGCAATAGGTAGTGCTCTGTAATGCACATGTGTAAGCCTTCTATGCCAAATCTCATTTGGATCTATTGTGTCATGGATCAAGGCTTGTTCTGGATGGGCCTTCAATTTGTACAAGCCTCCTTCTTGTTCTCCAATCACTACCGCATCATCGATAGTCTTTCCTTTTTGGCCACATGATGACTTGACCATCTATGAATGCAACCCGCATTCCTTTTTGCATTAATGCTGAAATGAAGAGATGGTTCTTCTTGAGTCCTGGAACAAACAATACTTCTTTCATTGTTAGAGACTTACCAAAGTCTAGCTTATATGAAGATTCCCCCCACTACCTTTTATTGGATATTGGTAGTCATCTCCTAGTTTCACCTTGTGAGGTGATTCATGTTCTGACAGTCTTACAAAGGATTCCTTGAATCTTGTCATATGTTTGGAAGCCCCACTGTCTATAAGCCAATCATCACTTCCATGAGTAATTTTACCTGTGAGAGATGATATCAAAACATATTCATCCTCGCTTGAAGAATCTTCACTTTTATATCTGGATCTCTTTCTGGATGGTTCATCATCCTCTGTAGCATGAGCATGATGTCTTCTTTGGCCATGACCAAGTTCTTCTTGTGAAAGGCTTCTAACCTTGTCTCCCTCTGAAACTGGAACCTCTATACTCATGTAGGTGTCCAATCCATTTTCTTCAGAGAGATCATATACTTCTAGGCTTGGAAGTTGTCAACTTCACCAAGCTTCTCAATAAGCTGATGTGATATATCTGTTGTGCCCTGGCTCAACAGCCTTTACAAAACATTATTTCATCTAACAAAATTCTATTTTGTTTGATGAAATGTTTGAATTTCTCAATGCAAAATAAAGAAGAATTACAGCTACTAAAACAATGCCATTTTGTTAGCTACTGAATTGGGGAAATTCGTTGTTTTTAAAGCAACCTTTGCAACTATAGAATATTTAACAAAATCATCACTAATGAGTTTGGGTTTGCAATCAAGGATAAATATTAATGATTTCTATATCCTTCGTCTTATCCTAATCCAGAAATTAATCCAAAACATTACGAATTGATTTTGTTGTTATGATTATTGCTAGGGTTCAAATGTTATCAATGGTTGGTTCATGGTGATTTTGGTCAATACCTATAGTATGTAAACCAAATGTGTTACAAACCATTTTTCGACATATCCTAAGTTCTCAAACCATGGTCGACATTATCACAAATATCTATGCCAATAATTATTATATGGTATGTTTTACAAAGTCGATTCTTGATTTAATGGTTTGTAATTATGATTATTTATCCACCACCTTTAATAAGGTAGGTCAAATCCATGGTAGGAGTGCATGTATTATGGTTATCGTCGGGTTGATTTATGTCACAGCCTCTATCCTGATTCACCTATTGCGAAGCCAACATGCTATAATGACGCTGGTACTTGACCTATCTATCGCGTTTAAGTCCTGGTACGTATCCCTCGTCGTGGATGCCTGCCAATGCAACACCTGTTCTATGTACTGCAAAGGGCCTCCTGTCATTCAATTCAGGGTAAATCATGATAATATCAGTTGTCTAGGGTCTTCGACCGTCGTTTGTGTCATCAATCGATTACCACTCCGAGTGCCGATGTCTTCGTTCATGCCAAACCCGCAGGGGTATAACCTGCGTTTATGCATGGCTCATCCTATTCATCACCTGGTTTCGCTTAGCCTTTATTCCAAGTGCTCACGATCTTGTGTTCTGTCTCTTGACGAGCTCTGGTACCTATTTTGTGTGCGGTTACGCACCTGGACTCAGCCAGTGATGGCACCTGTAGTAAGGGTTGAACCCTGCGAAATGACCTTGTTAAATTCGAACTCCGAACTCGTAGTAAAGGTCGAGGATATTGGGTGGATTCCGTTCTTGAAGAAATTCTCTGAATCGAACCCTGAAGTTACTAGGGTTTTTGCTCTCTCCCTAGTTGATCTTCAAGCAAAAGTTGGTGATCTTTGTTTTCGAGTTGATGAACGGTCAATAGCGGCCGCAACAGGTTTGTCCCTGATAGGGTCAAAGATGGTTCAAATACCAGAAGATGAATATAACAGAATGGTGGCAGTTACTTAAAAACCCTGCTCAGGAAGTCTCTTTTCGAACTGGAGTGACCCGTAAGTATTTCAAGAAAGAATGGCATCCTGTCCTTGATTTGATTCATCGTTACTTGACCTATGAAGGCCGGTTATCGTCAGCGTATGTATATCACCTCCATCTTAGGTCTGTTTTTATAGGGTTTTCGTTAAATTTGCCTTATTATCTTTTACATAGCCTGTTCAAAATGTCCAATGCGATTAAAAAAGTCCCTAAATGCGTCAGTCACAGCCTCTTTCATCATGGGTTGGTTCGTATGTTGATTGATAGTGAGTTGTTGAAGTTGGGTCGGTCATGGGAGGAATTTGTAGAGTACAACAGTTTTTCCTCGTTTTGTCACTGCATGTTTGACAACCCTGATGATTGCAGCAAACACAAAGATCTGAGTTCAGTCTCAGTCCCTTCTCTGCGCAAACCTTTGTCAAGTTCTGGCCCTATGAGCCCTGAACCCTGCAAAATTCCCGTGGCCAATCCAGTCGAAAGCGCTGACACTCCGTTAAGGTCTAAGCGCATGAGGAGAGTTTCACCTTTGTCACCAATTACACCCCAAAACAGTATTGATAAAATTGGCAATTGTGGACGAAACTAGCCCAAGGCCAAATTGGTTGGCAGATTCACCAGGAGCATGGCGAAAACTACTTCTGTCAAAACCCCTGTTATTGACAAGGTTCAGGTGGAAACTGTTGTTTTAGATGAGGAATAACTTGATATCTCTTCGCCTATTGATGATACTGTCGTTCAGCCTGAAGTTGTTTTGAATCCTGCCAATGAGACTCTTCCTGTTATTGATAAGGATATTCCCGTGCTCGACAAAGAGGTGCGAGAGGATTCGTTTGTTAATGCTCCAACTAAAGAAAATCCTGTGCACGCAAATTCACCTGGTGTTTATTGTGTTGCAGATATGTCTCATCCTTTTTTTATTAATCGTCTGGTGGATAAAATTCGTAGTATGGAGGATAGGGTAGGTGAGATGGCAGTGAATCGGGATTTAATAAAGGCTGAAAATGCTATGTTAAAGGAGAAAGTTAATACGAATGATCAACAGCTCCTCCGATTGAGAAATCATAAGAATAAGTTGATTAGGAGGGTTCTCAAATTACAGGATGAAAATGACAAGAATGAAGAAAAGGTTCATGAGCTTAACGCTCAGATTGCACTCATGCCGTTCAGGTTTGCTCCCTCGCCGAGTCATTCAAGTGGGGTGAATATCCAGGTCTTTAATGCTCCGGTAAATTTGTAGTGTTTTGGCGGTGTGTTATTTTGATATCAGGTTTGAAGTTTTGATGATCAAGTTTTATTTACAGGTATTTGATGAGTGTGAAATTGTTTATTATATATTTTATTTGTTTTTCTATTTTAATGACATTTTAATTTTGTTTCTTTTGTCTTGCATCGCAGGTGGTATCATGAATATTTTCCTTCCCCGATTTTGATGATTTCGGTTGTATGGATGATCCCTCTATATCTGGAAGCAAATCGATCTTGTAGGGATTGTTTTCCAGGTGCCGTTACCTTATCTGTGTCCTCGATCTCATGTTATGGACTGAGTATTCGCGCATATGCTGAAAAATGACATGTTCCCACTTGTCATTTTTATGCGAAATCAGTTACGGATTTCAATGTTGATTATCTCCATATTTTAGAAGGTTTTATTTTGGGGAAATTAAAATTTATTTATAGGGAAGATAGCATAAGTGATAGGGGTCGATAGTTTGGGAAAGGGAGGACAAAACCGCTGTTCGATCTATCTGTGACTCGTGACGGTTAACTGTCAGTAGCTACAGCATTTGGACCGGTGATGTTTAATACATATATACAGTTTTGATACTTTACATATGATTTATAATATCTTTCGGTTTTGCCACTCGTCTTTCTATATTATAAATGTTTGTGATAATTTCCTTGAAGAATTGTGCAAATATTATTTACAAGTATCGACTGTTATGGTTTCTGATTTTGTTGATACGTCATGTTCTCTAATTAATGATTGATATCATTTTTATATAATGTGTAACGACTTCTGTATGGTTTTGTTAATATTTAAATTTCTTTAAATATTGTCAAATGTTTGCATACAGTGTCCTTGTCAGCATAAATAGATTACGGGTTAAATTTTTTTTGCTCCTGATCAGGATAGAAGGTAGATTAGGATAATATGTGTTTAAGTTTTCTTATTATATTATTCAAAAAAAAAATCTATTTGAGTCAGATCCTTTTATAGGAATTACCAACATTCAGATTATTTCTGTTGTAATTATTGTACATTGTGTATATTATACATCGATGTAGGGTATCAACTCTGTTAATTTTTATCTTTCTATTCTTGTGTTTATAATTAACTGCTTTAAGTAGATTAAATATAACAGTTGTCATCCTGTAATATATAATAAGAATTAACCTTGGTAATCCTAAGTGTAGGCCCGAATAACAATCAGTAGCATTAATTTTAACCTTTAGACTTTTAAATTTTCAGGCTAACAGAGCCTTTAAACCTGTCGGGAACAACCATCCCAAACAGCTTGGAGCCTGCCCTAAGGATCCTGGTCTGGGTTGTTTCCCCTGTTGCGGGCTTAGTCAAATACGCCCATCAACAATGGCGCTAGAAGGAGGGCCAGCGTAAGCCAATGGCTAATGAAAACAATCCTGTAAACAAAGTTAATCAGCCTAACACCCCTCAAATACAATCTACTGCACAACCACGCTCTCACCGTTCATCACGAGTGAATGAAACCCCAGTGAGCGACTCTGTTTGAAATCTGATCTCTCAGTTCAACTCTCCCGGTATTCACTTACTTGAAAAAATAAACCAGTACGAGCAATCCATAAACGAATCTCGTAGAATTTTAACTAGGGCTTATTCGAATCTCACCGGGCGCCAGCCCACTGAATTACCTCTTCCGCAGATTACACGTCCTTGTACTCATCATCCTGAATTTGTTCTGGGAGAACAAGAACAGCGTTTAGGTGCCCATCCCGATCCTCACATACAACAATCTCTTACAGGCACCGACCAGCCTTCCTCTTCTTCAGGACCACCTGCTTCAGGAGGGACACGACAACCACCATCGCCACCTCGATCGCCTCCTCGTGTTTTACAAACACCACCTTCACCGCCTCCAGCCCCAAGAAACATGGCAGCTGCAAATCCCCCAAAACCCAACGCTAATATGCCATGGCTAGCTCAGGATGCAGTGGTCGTCCCCGGCGTTCAACACCCTTTACCTAAACATCCTGAGAAATTACTGCCTAAGTTCAACCCTGAGTTGAAAGAGCCAGCGGAAGATCATGTCAAGAAGTTTATGTTGGCAGTTCGACTCTTGGATGTTGAACATGAAGATGTGGTCTGTCGGCTTTTCCCTTATACATTTGAGGGAAAAGCATCAACGTGGTATTTTTCACTTACAGCTGGTTCCATTACTAGCTGGAATGAATTTGATCTTGCATTTACAAACAAGTTTGGAGATGACAAGACTCCTGCTATATTAGTCTCAGAATTTTCTAGAATTCGCATGGAACCCAAAGAAAAGGTTAAAGATTTTAACCAGCGTTTTCTAACTTTAAGAAACAGGATTCCTGCTACCTCAAGGCCAACTGAGGATGTTACTGTTGAATTTTACACTTCAGCCTTACCGGGAAAAATATCCATGTTTGTCAGGAAAAAGGCCAAACATACCCTAGCTGAAAACTTTGAAGAAGCAATTAAAGTCGAGAAGGATGCGAATGCCACAAAAGCGAATCCCGGAGTAGATAACGATTCAGCATCTTCTTCTCGGAAGAAGACTGACAGTCCTGCCAAAAGCTCTGACAAAAGGGGCCAAGATTCCTTAGATCTTGACAGTTTACAAAGAGTCATTAAAAAACTGTCTAATGAAATTATAGATTTAAAAAAGGGTACTTCTGAAAATACCACAAACAAAGAACCACCTAAACAGTTTTTCAGAAAACCTTTTCAAAATTCAGCTGCGAAACAAACTCCACCCTCTGAAGCTAACAGCGTTGAGGAACTCAATAGCTTCCTCAAATCAATATTTTCAGATCTAGAAACATCTACTGAAAATGAAACTCAGTCTTCCGGACAGAGTTCTCAAGATAACCAAAAAACAGATGATGGCAATGACGATAAACCACCCCATGTCATCAGTCATTTCTGGGACACCTCAGAATTAACTGATGACGAAGATGTGGCTGTTGTCAATGTAAATCAGCATCAGTAGAACACCAGAAGTAAAAAAGACCAGCCCCGAGATGAACCTGCTACAACTGTTAAAGATAATAGTTTAGCTGTCAAAGATAAAGATCAGTCTGCAAATAGTAAATCTGCACATTCCCTTGAGTTAGAATACGACTTGATCGAAGAATTAAAGAAAAGCAGATCCAACATCTCTCTATATGAACTCATAAAGATACCTGTGATCCGAGATAAAATGGTGCAAGGAGTTTGCCCAAGTAAATCTGGTAAGACTCCTTCCAATCAAAATAATTCTACCATTAATAAGGATAACTCAAAAAAGGCTTTAGTTAATGCATCATCCATAGGCAAGAAGTCTGATTCTTCAACTCCGCCCTTTTACTTACATTTGAAATATTTAATCGTAAAGTGAATAACTGTATGATAGACTCAGGGGCCTCCAAGAATGTGATGCCTTACTCTGTATGTAAAAAACTTAATGCTGTCCCTGAACTGTGTGATACAAGTATTGTATAGCTTGATCGTTCAAATGTAAAGGTAATAGGTAAGTTGAAGCAGGTGCTGATAAGGTTGGCTTCGAATCCTCAAGTTCACTTTATAATTGATATTATTGTTGTCGATATCCCAGAAGCATATGGTTTATTTCTTAGCAGGGATTGGTCACAAAAACTCGATGGATATTTTGCGACAGACTGGTCACACTTGTGGATATCTCACAAAGGTCGCCCGAATAAAATCAGAATCGATCGAGAACGGTATATGAAGCATACCGTCACTGAAATTGATGACTCAAATGAACCAGTCTTGTTCATTGATACCATAATGGGTAACTACATGGCTGACTCATTTTTTGGGAACTTGGGGGCTGAAATTTCAGAAATTCTAGATTCAAATCAGCAGTCTGAAATTTGTCATTTTACACAAGTTCCAGCTGAAATTCCAGTCTCAGATACACCACATTTAGATCTCAATGACAGTTTTTGGTCTCTTTATTTTGACGGTTCCAAGTCAAAAGAAGGAGCCGATGCAGGATGCTTACTGATTGATCCTTACGGGAAAAGGTACTTCATTGCTTGCAGATTAGAATTCGATTGCACCAATAACATCGTTGAATACGAAGCCCTCATTCAAGGGATGAAGAAAGCGATTGACTTGGGAGCCAAAGCCTTGGTAGTCTTAGGGGATTCTGAGATTATTGTTCGTTAGGTACGTAATACAATACACAACATAGCTGGACACTTGAGAAATTATCAGGCTAAGGTATGGAATTTACTATTAGCATTTGAAGCATTTAACATAAGTTCCATCCCTCGTTATCTAAATCAGGAAGCTGATCTTTTAGCTAATGTTGCTTCAAGATTGATTCCATCTCAAGGAATCCTTACTGATGCTTTCTCAATTGAATTGCTGTTCAGACCTTCTATACCTGACAATATAGCAAATTGGAGAGTCTTCAATCACGACCAGCAATTGATCGATTTTCTGACTTTTAAAGATACTTTTAAGGATGCGGTTTTGGAAGAGATGACTCACGATGAGGACCTACACAATTTTGCAGTAATCCATAAGCCTTGTTCAATTTAGGAATCTCTCGATCAGGTTAGTGCTCTGCCCAGATCAGTAATCAAACTTGAGAAATTCTATGACTTAAAAGATAAATTTAAAGCTACAAGGAATTGTAAAACTAATAGCTCCATCATGCAATCTGACATTGTGAATCTAGGAACTGAGCAAAACCCTCAATGTGTAAATATGGGCAGTACATGTACTCCCTAGGAAAAAACAGCCTTCATTAAACTCTTCAAAGAGTTTAAAGACATATTTGCATGGACGTATGATGACCTGAAAACATTCGACCCTAATATCATGTAACATGTCATTCCTATGAAACCGGAGGCTAAGCCTTTTCAACAAAAATTGAGGAAAATGCACCCCAGCCTAGAACCAGCTGTCAAGAAGGAGCTAAATAAACTCCTTTCCGCCAGAATAATTTTCCCTGTTCGGCATGCACAGTGTGTAGCAAATCTTGTACCCGTGAGGAAGAAAAATGGTGACATCAGGTTATGTGTCGACTTCCGAAACCTGAATAAGGTTTCTGATAAAGACAATTATCCTGTTCCTACAATGGAGAAAATCTTGCAACAGGTCTCCGGATCTGAAATGTTTTCACTACTAGATGGTTTTTCAGGATACAACCAAGTGTTGGTATCCAAAGATGACTAGTTGAAAACAACTTTTAGGACGCCTTGGGGAACCTATGCGTACAGGAAAATGCCATTTGGTCTCATAAATGCCGGAGCAACATTTCAGAGGGCAATGGACATCGCCTTCAGAGGTCTGATTGGTAAGTTTGTCGTTATTTATCTTGATGATGTTACCGTCTTTTCAAAAAATAGGACTAATCATTTAACTCATCTCAGGAGAGTCTTTGAGCGTTGCAGGAAGTATGGGATTTCTTTAAATCTTAAGAAGTCTATATTTTCAGTAACAGAAGGTAAGTTGATGGGTTTTGTTGTTTCTAAACAAGGCATCAATATTGACCCAGAACGCACCCGTGCCATATCACAGATTTCGATGCCCCACTCAAAGAAGTCCATGCAGTCGTTTCTTGGAAAGATAAATTTTGTTTCTAGATTTATTCCTGGGTTTACGAAAATTGTTTGGCCGCTTCAGAAAATCATAAGAAAGGATGCTGAGTTCAAATGCAACACTAATGAGAATCAATCTTTTCATGACATCCTAAAAGCTATTGCTGAAGCCCCCACTCTCAGTAGCCCAGATTTTTCCAAGCCTTTCAGTTTATATACGTTTGCTTCTGATTCTTCTTATGCTGTTGTTCTGACACAGAATAACCAGGAAAATAATGAAGCTCCTATCACTTTTATGAGTTCTGGTCTCAACGGTGCAGAATTAAATTACCCAGAAGTAGACAAGCAAGCTTTCGCTGTTTTCAAATCTGTCAAACATTTCAGGCCTTACTTACTGAAGTCCCACACCAAATTCGTTGTACCATATTCTGCAGTTAGAAATCTCTTGGTACAGAAGGATCTTGGGGAAAAAAGAGCACATTGGGTCACAGCACTTCAGGAATACAACCTGGAAATAAAACCTTTAAAGATTGTCAGGGGGCAAGGACTTTGCAAGCTAGCAGCTGGGTCTGCGGACAATTCTGATCCTAATCTACACTTCTTTAGCGAACCTTCTTTATTTGAAAGGGAAGTTTTTCCGGTCTCCACTCCTCCTGATTCTTGGTATGACGATATTAAGTTCTTCTTATTGCATGGGACCGGCCCTGAACATTTATACCCACGTCATAAGAGAGATTTAAGATTGAAATCTGCACCTTATTAGCTTATTGATAACATTTTGTTTAGAAAGAATTTCGAAGGAGTTCTCCTTCGTTGTCTAGAAGGACATGAGGCTGATAATGTGTTATCTCAACTACATGCAGGACTAGCCGGAGGACACTTCAGCGGAGAAACTACTGCTCATAAGATACTTAAAGCTGGGTACTACTGGCCCACGTTGTTCAAATACGCATATTCCTTTGCCAGAAAGTGCCAAGAATGTCAGAGAGCAGGAGGTAGACTAAAGAAGGCAGTGTTACCCCTCCAGCCGGTTATCATCGAAGTCCCATTTCAGCAATGGGGTCTGGATATTGTTGGCCCAATCACACCAGCCTCTTCACAACAACATAAATACATTCTTACAGCCACAGACTACTTCACTAGATGGGTTGAAGCCATCCCTTTGAGGGTAGTCAATTCGGAATAAGTGATATCTTTCCTTGATTCTTTTATTATTACCAGATTCGGTGTTCCAGAATCTTTAATATTTGACAATGCAACTTATTTTTCCTCTGAAAAATTAACTGAGTATGCATTGGATAGGGGTATAAAGTTGAAATATTCAGCTAATTAATACCCTCAGCGTAATGGGTTAGCAGAATCCTCTAATAAAAATCTGATCAAGATTCTGAAATGTACTGTGGCTAACCATCATAGGAATTGGCATACTGCTCTGTCAAATGCTTTGTGGGCTGACAGGGTAACTCCCAAAGCTGCTATAGGGAACTCTCCCTTTTTCCTGGTGTATGGTAAAGAAGCCATCTTGCCCCCTCATTTGTTCTTACCCTCCTTACAGCTTGCCCAGTCAGTACAGGAGGTACATTGTTCTGCCATGGAGCATCGAATTAACACCTTGCAGAACCTGGAGGAAGATAGGGAGCTGGCTAGAAAAAAATTTGAGAAACACCAGCAGACTATGAAGCGTTGGTTTGACCTCAGGAAATCATTCAGTCGGGATTTGGAAGTAGGTGAATTAGTCTTGAAATGGGACAAGGAACACAAAGATAAGGGAAAACACACAAAGTTCCAATGCCTGTGGCTAGGGCCATTTATTATTACAGAAAAACTTGGTCCTAGCACTTTCAGGTTACAAACACTGGAAGGAGACATTGACAACCTTCCAGTAAATGGTCACCTAATTAAGAGATATTTTTGCTGATCCCCCTCAAGGGATCATCCTGTATATACCTGTGTGGTGTGTTTGCTTGATGCATTTTATTCCCTTTTCTCTTTTGATTTATTTGCTATTTTGTTTGTGTGTTATGAACGTGGTAAATTCATCAAACCTCGAACTGATGGCTCATTCTAAGCTCTGTTATTTATCTGTAAGTTGTGCACGAAGACATTATTATCCTGGAAAATGTCATTCTGTTTTTCTTCTTGAACAGAGAATGGTGTTTTCATCGTTCTAGATTTTACCAGAAAAAACTCAAACCATGTTAATATTAATTAAGTATATCAGTCTCTGTAAAGATTCGCCCAACGAGATTGGGACAATACTTGGTAAAGTTATCTATTTAAATATTTTACGCATCTCTTCTCGTAAAAAGGATCAGATTCGCCTCCCTATCTGCTAAGATAATCTCATTTGAGATTAATAATAATTATGTTCTGGACAAGGAAGGACTTGAACATGTGCAAAAATCTGAAGGACAGAAAGTCTCATCATGAGTTGATCTGCTCAGGATCATAGGTTTGCTTCCAGTAACATTGTCATCTCCAGTCACCAAGCCTGGGCAATGACCCTTGGACGGAAAAATATGAGGGGTGAAAGGTCTCATCATGAGCCAGTTCATTTTACTGTAATGCAGACTCGTGACAGACATGGTTATTATCTGGTTACCAAGCCTGAACCATGGCCTTCACGAGGAATAAGATTAAAAGAAAATAGCGGTAACAGTTTCTCCCGACCAGAATTGTACATATGTAACTAGCAGATAGGATACTGGTGTTCTGAGGGTTTAGAAGCAACCCTGTCGAGGCTATGAACTCCTGCTGCAAGCAGGGCCATGCTTGTGGTATTGAGATTTTATCCTTAAAACTGAGCCATTTACTGTCTTACTCTTTGAGGACTAATTTATGTTTGAGACTTGATTTTATCAAACAAATCGCTGAAACTGTAATTTTCTGGTAAGTTTTAGAATTGTGAAATACTTGAATTTTTTTGAGATGTTAAAACAGTGATCTTTGTATAATGTCTTGTATTAAGGATTTAATTTCTCCATGTGCATGATTTCAGGTTAAGAGGCAGAGATAACTGTTCCACCCAGCTGGTCGCCATCTGTTGTGCCCTGGCTCAACAGCCTTTACAAAACATTATTTCATCTAACAAAATTCTATTTTGTTTGATGAAATGTTTGAATTTCTCAATGCAAAATAAAGAAGAATTACAGCTACTGAAACAATGCCATTTTGTCAGCTACTGAATTGGGGAAATTAGTTGTTTTTAAAGCAACCTTTGCAACTATAGAATATTTAACAAAATTATCACTAATGAGTTTGGGTTTGCAATCAAGGATAAATATTAATGATTTCTATATCCTTCATCTTATCCTAATCCAGAAATTAATCCAAAACATTACGAATTGATTTTGTTGATTTTGTTGTTATGATTATTTCTAGGGTTCAAATGTTATCAATGGTTGGTTCATGGTGATTTTGGTCAAGACCTAGAGTACGTAAACCAAATGTGTTACAAACCATTTTTCGACATATCCTAAGTTCTCAAACCATGGTCGACATTACCACAAATATCTATGCCAATAATTATTATATGGTATGTTTTACAAAGTCGATTCTTGATTTAATGGTTTGTAATTATGATTATTTATCCGCCACCTTTAATAAGGTAGGTCAAATCCATGGTAGGAGTGCATGTATTATGCTTATCGTCGGGTTGATTTATGTCACAGCCTCTATCCTGATTCACCTATTGCAAAGCCAGCATGCTATAATGACGTTGGTACTTGACCTGTCTATCGCGTTTAAGTCCTGGATGCCTGGATGCCTGCCAATGGAACACCTGTTCTACGTACAGTGAAGGGCCTCCTGTCATTCAATTTAGGGTAAATCATGATAATATCAGTTGTCTAGGGTCTTCGACCATCGTTTGTGTCATCAATCGATTACCACTTCGAGTGTCGATGTCTTCGTTCATGCCAAACCCGCAAGGGTATAACCTGCGTTTATGCATGGCTCATCCTGTTCATCACCTGGTTTCGCTTAGCCTTTATTCCAAGTGCTCACGATCTCATGTTCTGTCTCTTGACGAGATCTGGTACCTATTTTGCGTGCGGTTATGCACCTGGACTCAGCCAGTGATGGCACCTGTAGTAAGAGTTGAACCCTGCGAAATGACCTTGTTAAATTCGGACTCCGAGCTCGCAGTAAAGGTCGAGGATATAGGGTGGATGCCGTTCTTGAAGAAATTCTCTGACTCGAACCCTGAAGTTAATAGGGTTTTTTCTCTCTCCCTAGTTGATTTTCAAGCAGAAGTTGGTGATCTTCAGTTTCGAGTTGATGAACGGTCAATAGCGGCTGCAACAGGTTTGTCCCTGGCCGGTCAGAGATGGTTCAAATACCAAAAGATGAATATAACAGAATGGCGGAAGTTACTTAAAAACCCTGCTCAAGAAGTCTCTTTTCGAACTGGAGTGGCCCGTAAGTATTTCAAGAAAGAATGGCATCCTGTCCTTGATTTGATTCATCGTTACTTGACCTGTGAAGGCCGGTTATCGTCAACGTATGTATATCACCTCCGTCTTATGTCTGTTTTTATAAGGTTTCTGTTAAATTTGCCTTATTATCTTTTACATAGCCTGTTCAAAATGTCCAATGCGATTAAAAAAGTCCCTAAACGCGTCAGTCACAGCCTCTTTCATCATGGGTTGGTTCACATGTTGATTGATAGTGAGTTGTTGAAGTTGGGTCGGTCATGGGAGGAATTTGTAAAATCCAACAGTTTTTCCTCGTTTTGTCACTGCATGTTTGACAACCCTGATGATTGCAGCAAACACAAAGATCCGAGTTCAGTCTCAGTCCCTTCTCTGCGCAAACCTTTGTCAAGTCCTAGCCGTATGAGCCCTGAACCCTACAAAATTACCGTGGCCAATCCAGTCGAAATTGCTGACACTCCGTTAAGGTCTAAGCACATGAGGAGAGTTTCACCTTTGTCACCAATTACACCCCAAAACAGTATTGATAAAATTGGCAATCGTGGACGAAACCAGCCCAAGGCCAAATTGGTTGGCAGATTCACTAGGAGCATGGCGAAAACTACTTCTGTCAAAACCCCTGTTATTGACAAGGTTCAAGTGGAAACTGTTGTTTTAGATGAGGAAGAACTTGATATCTCTTCGCCTATTGATGATACTGTCGTTCATCCTGAAGTTGTTTCGAATCCTGCCAATGAGACTCTTCCTGTTATTGATAAGGATATTCCCGTGCTCGACAAAGAGGTGCGAGAGGATTCGTTTGTTAATGCTCCAACTAAAGAAAAGCCTATGCACGCAAATGCACCTAGTGTTTATTGTGTTGCAGATATGGCTCATCCTTTGTTTATTAATCGTCTGTTGGATAAAATTCATAGTATGGAGGATAGGGTAGGTGAGATGGCAGTGAATCGAGATTTAATAAAGGCTGAAAATTCTATGTTAAAGGAGAAAGTTAATACGAATGATCAACAGCTCCTCCGATTGAGAAATCATAAGAATAAGTTGATTAGGAGGGTTCTCAAATTGCAGGATGAAAATGACAAGAATGAAGAAAAGGT
>LPNX010058272.1:39594-63374 GCA_001517045.1 Pseudotsuga menziesii
TTATATGTGTCCTCAATCTCCTGTTATGGACTGAGTATTCGCGCATATGCTGAAAAATGACATGTTCCCACTTGTCATTTTTATGCGAAATCAGTTATGGATTTCAATGTTGATTATCTCCAGATTTTAGAAGGTTTTATTTTGGGGAAATTAAAATGTATTTATAGGGCAGATAGCATAAGTGATAGGGGTCGATAGTTTGGGAAAGGGAGGACAAGACCGCTGTTCGATCTATTTCTGACTCGTGACGGTTAACTGTCAGTAGCTACAGCGTTTGGACTAGTGATGTTTAATACATATATACAGTTTTTATACTTTACATATGATTTATAATATCTTTCAGTTTTGCCACTCGTCTTTCTATATTATAAATGTTTGTGATAATTTCCTTGAAGAATTGTGCAAATATTATTTACAAGTATCGACTGTTACGGTTTCTGATTTTGTTGATACGTCATGTTCTGTAATTAATGATTGATATCATTGTTATATAATGTGTAACGACTTTTGTATGGTTTTGTTAATATTTAAATTTCTTTAAATATTGTCAAATGTTTGCATACAGTGTCCTTGTCAGCATAAATAGATTACGGGTTAAATTTTTTTTTGCTCCTGATCAGGATAGAGGGTAGATTAGGATAATATGTGTTTAAGTTTTCTTATTATATTATTCAAAAAAAGAATCTATTTGAGTCAGATCCTTTTATAGGAATTACCAACATTCAGATTATTTCTGTTGTAATTATTGTACACTGTGTATATTATACATCGCTGTAGGGTATCAACTCTGTTAATTTTTATCTTTCTATTATTGTGTTTATAATTAACTGCTTTAAGTAGATTAAATATAACAGTTGTCATCCTGTAATATATAATAAGAATTAACCTTGGTAATCCTAAGTGTAGGCTTGAATAACAATCAGTAGCATTAATTTTAACCTTTAGACTTTTAAATTTTCAGGCTAACAGAGCCTTTAAACCTGTCGGGAACAACCATCCCAAACAACTTGGAGCCTACCCTAAGGATCCCGGTCTGGGTTGTTTCCCCCATTGCGGGCTTAGTCAAATACATCCTTCAACAATATCATATTGAAATGAGAACCTCAAATGGAAATAGTAAAGGATTAGATCTTACCGTTTTGAGGTGTTCGTCCTTGTCTTGGAGTTCGTTGATATAGGGTTTGTCACATAAACTCTAATTTTCAAAAATTGGAATATTTCAGATATGATTGGAAAAAAAGATAGATTTCTTCAAATGGAGCTTTCCAATGTACTCCTTTTCTGAAAACAGTGGAGGGAAGCTCCCGGAACAGGAAGCCCTAATTTTCAATTTCTTCTGCAGAAATGCCTATTACTATTTCTGAGATATATCTGAAATTAATACTCCTCTGTGTCTGAAATTTCGTACTGAGGTAACCTCGCATGTCCCTGATACAACACCATAGGTTTCAGCAGAATTGGTTTCACCATTTGGGATTTATGATCCTTTTTCCAAGGTGACATGTTACAGGACTGTTCAGAACAGCGAAGTTGTACGGTAGGCCACATGTCACTGGTTCATCTTCTGAGTCTAATATTTCAACCACTAAAATTAAAGTCTATGCCCTTTCTGGAACATCTTCAATAATTCCATTTGGACCTCTGTAGCCCAAGATATTACAGATCTCCCCAGATGTCCTATTTAGGGATGAATTCTGGAAGAGGCTGGAACCCTAACTTGGAGAGATCATATCTCCTGAAATATAGCGAATATGAGGCTGAATTTTATACAACGTGTTCTTCAAGATTTTATCTTTGGCCCCTGGAATTTTCAGCTTCTGAGACTTCACCAACCGTGGAATATAGCGACTATACCAAAACTTATCAGTGTTTAGTATTTAGGGTTTTTCAAGCTCAGGGTCAAACTAGGGTTTGACTTTCCTGGAGTTTCACCCAACCAAATTTCTTGATCCAGGTCTCTAAAATTTGGTTTTGATGAGGAGAAAAATCCTATGCATGTCTCACTCAAAAATTCCTCTTCTGTAGAAATCCCTAATTTCCGCATCGAAGACTGAAAATGCTCGGAATCAAATTTCGCTTCCACAGAAAGATGCACCCTTCAATGGAGAGTCATCCTAGCATACTTTTGCTGAAAATATGTGGAGGAAGATCCAAAAACTATGAATCCCTAGTTCCCACAGCTGCACAGTGTCTTCTTCTTAGGTTAGCTATGATTCCATGTTAGTTTTTCAACATTTAAGTTAGCATTATGTTAGGATCTTTTCACTCAGAGAATAACAAGCACAACAATAACATAAGCACACCACAAGAGACAAGAGACACAAAGAGTTTTGATCGGGGAAACCATAAATGGAGAAAACCCCACAACTTCCTCAAAGATAGAATCACCACAAGATGTAAGACCCCAAAACAGTAAGATGCACTCTCGACAGTAGTAGTCTTCTAGTCCCAGTATATTTCCTTCTCCACTAGTGCGCCACACTTGAGAGAGCAAGTGATGTGTTTCACAAGTGATAAATAGAGAGACTCTCACTCTCTATTTATATTCTTCCATTCAATTGAAGTGCACTTTCACACGTAGGCTCAACTTACAATTACTTACTCGAGCCTACACCTTAATTAGTGTATAATAACTCAAGTGCCCCGAAACTATGGGGACTTACCTAATGACTTGACAAGACTTGTTTACATTATTAATCCTCCTGATCGGAACATCGGGGCATGACAACATGACTCAAATACATAATAGAAACATCCCGGAATAAACATCGGGTTACAATACATAAGATACATAGAAGAATACATTCCGAAGTTAAATATACATCAACACAAGTGTTTAAAATCGATCCTTGAACTATCTGATCGTCAAAATTAACTATCCAAATGTCTTCAGGTCTTCAATTTGCTTCCAGCTGGTGTGCTGAGAAAGCCCTAAATCTCCTCTGCAATTGTAAATTTCAGATTTTAAGCAGATGTCTTCGTTCCAGTGTCTCCACCAGCTTCATAATATTTAATTTAGAACCTCTTTCCTGAAAATCTTGCCTTATTTCGCTCACTATCATCATTTGCCATAAATTTGCATCCAGTTGCCAGAATCTCCCTCACATGAGACTAGACACCTGTTTACATGAAAAAAAACTTGGCAAAACACATATCAATGTGACCAATTAAGTATTTAACACTTTAGGAATGAAATCCCTGAAAAATCAGACTGAAAAATGACCATTTGGCCAAAAACGATTTTCTTGTAGTGCCGCAGTGTAATTTTGGCCGTTTCGCTACAAGAATATTTTAAAACCAATTTTGGCACTCTTTAGTCATTAATTCCATTTTGAAGGAGGTTTTAATGGTAAACTTTGATCATGGTGTTATTTGTGAACCAATTAATCCACATAATGTCCTATAGAACCCTTCAGAACCTATAGAAACAAAAAATAATAAAAATCTAAAAGCAAAACTCAAAAATTTCACTTAAAACCAAAAATTTTCTAAAGTAAGTAAAAGAGAAAACTTAAAATAAAAATGACAATCAAAATATAAATTTGAAGAAAACAAGTTCATGACTTAACAACACCAAAGTGTTTGCTCACATATGTGTTCAGTATTTAACACAAGTCAAATCTAGTCTTAAGAGTTTCCACTAAAAATATTCATAAACAAGTAAAGAAAATAAAACAACCAACAAAGGGATGATAATGCATCATGATCATCTCCACCAAATTGGCTAAGCACTCTCCAAAAACTAATTAGTACTAAAATTAATTTAGAGTTTTTTTATTGCGGGAGACCATAGCATTTTAACCCTTTTCCCCATATCTTTGGCATAGGTTGTTTGTTTGAAATTTCCTAAATGTTTCACCCATACACCATCTAGGGGGCATTGTTCTACATCCTAACATGTAATAAGTGTCCAGGGACCTACATCCAATTGCATGACCAACATTCTTAATGCCACAATTGAATGAGTTATATGCATCACTAGTCCTATATGGTGGAAGGGAAATGTGACTCTTTGAAGAGTATGTGCCCCTTATAGTAGGGGATACTAGCACTTGTAAGACGTGTTTTTTTTTATTTAAAGCTGAAACCTCATACACCCGCATATGTGGTCAGTCATTAACACAAGTTTTAGTGTTAACAATGTCTACTAAAGCCTTGCTTCAAAACAACCAAAGAATATCAAAAAACAATAAAGAAATGCTAATCCATATCAATCATCTATGTCTTATGGCTCAACATACTCCCAAAATAATTAGTACTAAAATTGATTCAAAGTTTTTCGTTGAGGCCAACATATACGGTTTTAACTCTTTTCCTAGTTGTTCACCCTAAACCGTCTAAGGGAGATCCTCATGCATCTAAATGGGTGTGATAGGCATCCCCAACCCTACATCTAGTTGCATGAAAAAATGTACCATGTCCTACATTTGAATGATTGATATGCATCACTATGCAAGCAATGCATGGCCTGTGCATCATATTCCTGTAGTGGATTAAGAAGGCATGCATTGTAGGTTAACCACCATCACGAATTTATTCTTTGTGCTTGTAGTTCATATTTGGAGAACAAGGGCACTATCAATTTCGGATTTATTTATTCAAATATAGTGACAAAACCATTTTGTTAAATTCAACCTGACTGATGTGAAAATTTGAACTGAAAAAATAAGAATTGCATTAATAACCTTCTGAAAAAAATCACGAATGGCAACAGTCATATGAGAACATAGTATGGCACATGTCAGAAATTTAGACCCTTTGGGGAATATTTTCCAATTTTAAAAAGTGTCCTTTTCCCCATAAAATGTCACAATTAACCTTTTATTATATTGACCTGTAATGGATATACAGCTTTACCATTAAAATTCAGAATTTTGGAATTCTACCAGAAAAAGGGCACCACATAATTTTGGAATTTTACTTACTCATCATAATATGGAAGTGTTCTTACTGCAAAATCGAGAGAAAACCTCCCTTGTTTGGATTTACCAACCTCACAATACACACGAACTTTATTTCCTACAATCATCCACAACATAGAATAAAAAGTGTTTGCTCGCAAATATATGAATTCACCTATTCTGTATGAAATCCTAAATTTGTCTTTCATACATGTATGCATGTGTATGTTCGTTGTAAATAATATGTATATACACATAGACCTTCCATAGTTGTTCCATCTATATAATATGTATGAACACACACCTATTGTAGTTGTTTGTTCAATATATTCAAATTCCCCAACAACAATTGCCACCAAGTATGTTGACATAACAGGTGATTCCTGAAAACTGACTATCCTCAAATGTCCATCACACTTTTCTTCAGTAGAAGGCATATTTGATAAAACTACTCAGTCAACAGGTGCTTGAACCATTATTTTAAATGTTGCTTGTGATAAATGTACATAATCGCTTTAGATTTCATTTCATTTTATGATAATATGGTTGGTGTTTATAAGATGGTTTTTTATTTCTAATCATTCTCAATTCTACAATTGTATATCTAATACATCAAACTAATTTCTAGCCTGATTAAGGATTAAGTATTTGAATATGAATAAACCATACAAATAAAATACTTGTGAAAGTACAGCAACTACAAAACTACAGAATCTCTATCACAATCATAATTAACTACAAAACTGACTAGAGAACCAACTTACTAAAAGTATCTGGTGAAACTATTGATGCTATTGGATCTAGTGGTAATGGATCAAACGATTATGGACCTGGAATATGATATGTTGCAACCAGAAAAATTGGTCAATATACAGTGGCTAATGAAGAGTAATATCTCAATGGAATGGTGGACTATAAAATTAGGGGATGCATTATGAGCCTTGTTAAGAGGTGGTCCAGATATGCAGTCAAACCATTTCTTAGTATATGTTGTAATCTCACGGATCACAGAGGGTTACCAATAAAACACATTAAAATCATACAGACATATCAGAGACAAGAGACAAGAACACTAATGTAGGAATAATAGATTATATTATAGAAAAAGAGTCCATATAATACACAGAGTTGAACCGAATTCTCATCTGGCTCAACAGCCTAATATATATCATTTACAAATAGTTACAAATAACTACATGTTGGTTCGGTCAACCAAAACGACCTTAGGTGGATGACCTAATGTCTAATTAGTCGGTCAATTGACTTATTCGGCTTATCGACTTTAGTCAGCTTACCGACTAGCTCCTCCAACATCTCCCCCACGAACAAAACTATTCTCCGTCTCGAAGAAACAAGGGAGGTACTCAACAAAAAATATTTGGCTGCCTAAAGTAGTTATTTCTTTGTTTTATCTTTTTATGGGTTGTGAAGTCGGATGGTTGGTCATTTTTGTACACAGACTTCGACAATTGCTTCTGCTGTCACGGTCAGCTAATGTTAGAATTCTATCCAACTTTGGAATACTTTCTAGATGTCGATGGTTAATGTCGTAAGGCTTGATAGCGTCGACATCTTCTCTTGAACGGAAAGGTCTGCTATCCTTTCCATGTTAGGACCCAAAAACTAGTCTTTTTCTTCTACCGTCTCCAAAAGTCATTTCATTTGTGGACAAACAATGTCTAATTTGTACAAGATTGGAATTTCCTGCTGCACCCACTGGTGTGCTTGTCGCTCGAGCTTCTGTAGTTTGGCTATTTCAAGCACGATTTGATCTTCGATACTGCTTCTGAGTGCTTCTTCCATGCTCTTCCTTTTCTCCAGTGCTTGGATTTCTTATCGGGTCTGTCGGGTCTGCTGGAAGACTTTCCCATAATAAGTAGGCCAGTCCCATAGTACTCCTTCTATGATGACCAAATCCTCCATGTGATCTTGAAGCAATTTGTAAGCTTTGGAGAAAGTTGTATGTTGCTACATTAGTAGTCGAACTGTTTCTTCTTTTTTCTCTTCTCTTGTGTTTTGCATCTGTGACTATAGCGCTGACACCATGCTTTCAAATAGCTGTTAGGATTTTTCTAGTGGCTTGTTGGTGTCGTCCTCTGTTGGTCCTAGTATCATAGATTGCGCAAGGTTTCTGCATTTTATAAGGAAGTTGACTTGTTATTTTTCATTGTCGTCGAGATCTTTGCATCTAGTCTGGCTCCTCATTTTTGCTTTGATAGCCAGAGTTTCCAAGAGTTGTCCCAACTCTCCATCCTTCAGCTTTGTTGCATCGACTGCAGTGGTCGACCCAAGCTGGCTGATGTGGACCATTTCCCCTTGTGACTGATGGTCCCTATTCTTTCTGTCTCTCCTCCTCTTGTGCTTCTATTGTTCCACGTGTTGCTGTACTTGTGCACCTGTAACAGTTAGAATTTTTGGTGGTTGATTTTTCGGCAGTTGAGTGTCTGGTTGTTGTTCTGCAACGGTTGGTGGAATTTCTAGTTGGGTCTATGGAATGAGTTTTGCAGCTGGGTGTGTATCTGGTGGTTTTTTCACAGAGGTTTCTGCTACAGACATTGTTGGAACTGATGGTTCAGGTGCAGGTGGTTCACTTGGGAGTGGTTCAGTCGGAGGTTCTGGGTTGGGGGGGGGTGGTGATTGTGAATGGTCAGGTGTGATTGGCATAGTGGGAATGTGATCATGTGTTGGGTCCACAATTTGTGGGGGTGAACCTTCCTGGATGTTGGAGAATAGTTTGTCGATTTCTTGTTTTATTTCCTCCATGTTCTCTTCTTCCTCATTTCTTGTCAGTTCATTGGCTGGTGGAGGGGGTTTGGGGTCGGTTGGGATGAAGGATGAGGTCCGACTTGCGACAACTTGAGCTGTCTTGTCAGGGTTCCTCACAAATGTGAATTTTATTAATCCCACAAACCTCGATTTTTCAGGTATTTGGCTAGGTTGTGAAGGAGAAGGCTGTCGTGATCTTCCAGCTTCAAACAGAGGCATTTTAGTGGTGATATTTTGTACAGAGGTAAGTAACTGAAGCAGTTTTTTGATGTATGCCCAGAAGTCTCTGTCTCGGTCAAACCTCTCCTTTAGGGTTTTTGGCATAGCATTCTTGCATATGTCGACTAGGCTTATGGAAGGAAGCCTTGGAATTTCTTCTTATGTGATTTGAGTCGGAGACGGGGGTGGAGGTTTTGATACTAGGTCGAACACATTTTCGGCCGTTGAAGTGTGTGTACTTTTTGACTTCTTTAGCCGACCTTGTCATGCTCCTGCTTTGAAAAATTTCTTTAACTGTGCCTCGACTGGAACTTTGTTTGCTACAGCATCTTCGATGATGTCGACCACGGTAGCTAACAGTTCATGTTCATCCTCTGAGTTGCAAAGGATTAGCTTCTGCTTCCCCTTTCCTTTTGTCTCGGTTGTTTTTTTCTGCACTGTTGTTATCTCCTTTGTAGTTTCTTGACTTTTTCCTTTGTTATGTCATACTCAAGATTGTCATACTCAATATCTCTCAGATCGTCTGCTTCCTCCTGTTGTTGTGCTAGGTTGGCACTTTTCTCAGCTGGAATGGATACCTGATGTTCTGTCTATGTGCCTTCCCTTTGTGTTGTCGGTGGTATGATTGTAATTTGCAGTCAAATGGTGTCTTTTACTAGTGTTTCCTCCAACATGAATGTGCCGATGTATAACCAGAGTTCATAATATTCTTCTTTTTCTTGGTTTGTGAGTGGTTCTTCTATCGCTATGGTTGCTTCCTTGGCTTTTGTTGGTATCGAAAGTTTTGTGCCAGACTATCGAGCTAGCTCATGAAAGATCTCTTGGACTATTAGGTAGTAGTCAAGAGTCTTTGCTTTTTCCTTAGCACCCTACATATACCACACCGTAGTATGCTCAAGTTCTAGTTGTATGTGTGTGGTTTTGGGCATACTTTGTCGGATGTTCTGGAGCACCGTCCATCTGGTTGTCTGAAGTTTGAGCTGTTGGAACTAGTTTTCCAACAGCAACTTACCGTTTACTAGTTCCTTGAGTGTTCCAGTCTGGGAAAAAGTTTTGAATCTCCACATATGGAATCTTGTGGATTCTTAGAACTACTTGTCCTTGACAGGGCACAAGTAATACATTACGATCCATATTATAAGGGACGAGAACCTTATAATCTCTCTCGACTCCTGGAATTTCTCACAGATGCCTTTGAGCATGTTGGAAACATACTCATCCCATCTGTATATTTTTCATGTGTCGGCAATGATATCTACTGCCTCTAACATGTCAAATTTTAGGTCACTTAGACCTGTGGATGTAAGCCCTGTTGCTATGATTTTAGCCACGATTTGTGGTGTTTGGGCTTGTATCTGGCTAATCATTAGCCCTTTTGAGTTCTTTCCTGATGGTGTTTTAGTTATTTTCTCCACCAGCCCTTATTTTATGTCAACTAGTACTGGGTCACCTTGGTTGGATACACCAGTCAATTTATATATTACTTCGTCATAGATCTCGACTGGCCTGTCGAAGCAGAATCTACCGTTTTTGTATCGGCTTGTAATGAATTTGACTATTGTTTCCTTTGTACCTCCAAAACTTCCCATGAATGGTGTGTTCATGTAGTTCATGATAGTACTGTGGTTTATATTTTCTACGGTTGGGGTTGGTTTCTTGTCGACATAGGCCCATTTCTTGATCTCACCCCATGTTTTCATCCATGAGGTCTCTTGAACCTTGGAATTCTTTATGTTTCTCAGCCTTCTCATTAATGTGGTCTCAACAGTTTGTAGTTCCTTAGTCTTGGCTGTAGGTCTGGTTTGTTTTGGTGCCATTTTGTCGGTTATGTGTTTGAATTTTCTTAGAGTTTCTTGGTTCTCGATTTTCTATTTGCTAGGTTACTCTCTCTGTTCAAAATACTGTAAATGATCCTCTTCTGGTCCAGTATTTATAGGTGATGCTTTTGACATTTCTGTCAATGGGCATATTAATAGTAGAAGTGATGGTCCAGCGTGAGCACTTGAGTTTGCATTAATGGTGTTTTGGTTTTTCCACTCGTAGTCATGAAGACGTGATGTGACTTGCAGGGTTGTTGGTCGATGTCGATCATGTGAACGATTGATGGTGGTATGTCGGTGGGTGTAATGTCGGTTGTTGAAGCCTTGATTTCTTGTCATCTTGGTTTATGGGTGTTGGTTCTGTTTTGGATTTTCGATTTTTATTTTTATTTTTATAGTTTTTGTCTAACCACTATGGTTGTTATATGCTTTTTTTTTAAACTATTTTTAGTTTTTGTACCACTTTAGTCATGCTCCATTAACAAGTTTCCGAAATAATATGCCTTGTAACGTCCTTAGTCAGACTGATCCGTTGGCATGAATCTCTTCGACAACGTAGGGTCCCATCCATTATGTATGTAGATTTTTGGGTTTTCCTTTTACTTGACCATTGTATAATAAGGCAAGGTCCCCTACCAACAGGTTCTTGTTTTTGATGTTATGATCATGCCATGCCTTTTACTGTTGTTTCTGGATTTCTTGATGTTGTAAAGCAATTAATTGGTGTTCTTCTAATTTACTTAATTGTATCAGTCGGTCCTTCCTTCCTTGTTCAAAATTGACATGTAAAGTCTCTGTGATAATAGGTGTATATTGTCGAAATTGTAGTGGAACTATTGCTTCTTGTCCATAGACTAGTCGAAACGGTGTTTCGTCGGTTGAACGCTTGTATGTTGTTCTGTAAACCCATCGTACTACAGGTATCTTTTCATCCCAGTCATCTTTGTCAGTGTTACATATTTTTGTTATACCTTTTGTTAATGTTTTATTAAATGCCTCAATTGCTCCATTCGTCCGAGGGTGATAATCTATACTTCATCGGTAGTTGATTTTGAACTGGTCCGTCGGTGCCTTGATGGTTTTATTGATAAGGTGTGATCCTTGGGCACTGATTATGGTTATTGGACATCCAAATATGGTGATTATATTTTCATAAATGAATTTAGCAGCTATCTCACTGGAACATGTGTTGACCGGTTCTTCCTCACCCCACTTGGTTACATACTCTACTGTAGTTATTATGTACCTTGCACCTATTCTTTTTGCTAGTGTAGGAAATGGTCCTATGAAGTCGATGGCCCAAATTTCAAATGTCAAACTTGGGTTTGCTCATATTAATGGAATTTATGTACTAGGCAAAGGTCGACCTATTCATTGGCATCTATCACATTGGCTTACAAACTTTTTACAGTCTTTGTAAGGTGTCGGCCACCATAACCCTGACTGTTCAATTTTCTTAGCAATTGTGTCTGCTTGAAAATGTCCTATTGCCGGTCCATAGTGTGCTTCATACATAATATTTATTTCTTTCATGTTCTAGTACACATCTTCTGAGGATGTCATCCAGGCCCATTTTATACAATAATCCATTTATGAGGCTATATGGTGTAGCTTTCATGGCTAAATTTTTTTTCTTCTTCATACTCATGCCTTATGGTGCTTGTCCATCTTCTAAGAACTGATATATTTCCTCTAATTCTACTGGGAATGCTTCTATTCGAAATAAATGTGCTTCCGGTAGGTATTCTTTGACTCCTGTTTATTCATCTCCTCTGTCGATCCGTGGTAAGTGGTCGGCTCTGACATTTAATTTTCCTGGTCTGACAACAAATTTGAAATAAAATTCTTGGAATAGAAGTATCCATCGGAAAATCCTCCCATGGTGTAAGGGTTTATTGACAAGGTATTTTAGTGCTTGGTGGTCGTTATAAAAGATAAACGGGTTCGCTAGTAGGTAATGTCAATACTTCTGTAGTGCAGAGACCATTCCTAATTCTTCTCTCTCTGTTGTCGAGTAGTTTCTTTCTACTTTATTTAATTTTATACTGCTGTAAACTATAGTGTAGTCCATTTCGTTGTCTCCTGGTTGAGTTAGGATTGCTCCTATTTCCAGGCCTGATGCGTCGATGTGTACATGAAATATGGTCGACTGGTTTGGAAATATTAGAATAGGTGCTTCGACTAGCTTCCTTTTTAGTGTTTCAAATGATATGTTGCATTCCTCTGTCTAGTTGAACTCCTGATCTTCTCTTAGCAGTTCTTCCAGTGGATATGTCATATCTAAATAGTGTCTTATGAATTTCCTATAGTATCATGTATGACAAAGTAGTACCCTGACTTTTTTTGGATTCACCGGTGGTTTTAAGTAAAGGATAACTTTTATCTTTGCGAAGTTGACCTTCATTCCTTTTTTACAGGCAATGTGTCTTAATAGTATCCCTATAGGGGTCATAAATATGCACTTCTTAATGTTTAGAGATAGCTGTATTTGTTGGCATCATTCCAACATGAACCTTAGCCATTTGTAGTGATATTTTAGTGTAGATTATATTGTCTAGTCGTCGAAATATACTGCCATCATTCTGTAAATGTATTCTTGAAATGTTTTGACCACAATTGTTGAAAATACTACAGGTGCATTTTTTAATCCAAAAGGCATAAACCTGTAAGCAAATGAGCCAAATTCACATACGAATGTTGTCTTTTTCTGGTCTTCTTTGGCTATTGGTACTTGGTTATAACCTAAGAAACCATATGTAAACAAGTATCATTCATGTCCTGTGACCTCATTTAATATTTCATCTGCATAAGGTGTCGGAAATGGGTATGTTAATGTAACTTTATTTAGGTCTCTGAAGTCGACACAGATCCTTAGCTTGGTTGGATCGTGTTTCTTTGGTTGAACAACCGTTGGACTTTCCCATTCTGATTGGTCAATAGGGTAGATAAGTCCTACTGCAAGCATGTTATCAATCTCTTTCTTGACTATCTCTTTGTATTTATGAGCTATTTTATATGGTCTTTTTGTTACAGTCTAGACATCAGGTTTAATGTCGATCTTCATTTCACCCATTTCATGTACTAGACCTTTGAGATCCTTGTAGTCTCTAGAAAATACATCTTGGAATTCTTTTAGTAGGTTTACTATTTCTGTTGTTTTCTCTTCACTCCAGTAGTCTCCGATTTTTTCTAATTTTGGTCGATCATCATTTGATATGTCAACTTCTTTAGTTTTCGTTTTAGCGTCTAATCATTCTGGTGCTTTGGATTCATTGATTGGTTGGCTCCCTTCTTTAAACTGTGAAAATGTAGCAGGAAACTTTGCTGCAGTCATTCGGTCGGTGTCTTCGACTGTCTCAACTTTGAGCACTGTGCAAATTGGTTTTGTCATTTTGGTATGGTTTGATTTCCATCTAAAGCTTTTCCCTTCTGGATTTTCATTTTCCATCTGTAGTATTGTTGACTGTGCTATTGTCTCGATTTGCATATTATTACAGTTTATTGTCGGTCGATCATGATTTTTTATTAGGTTTTTGTTCTTGGTCGATCCTACAAATGCCTTAATTTGTTTTGTAGTTTCGACTAATTTTTCATCTTGTGGTATAAAGCTGAAGTCTTTGATAAAATTCTCTCTAAGTTCATGCCATACGAATGTTTTACCTTGAGCTCCTTCTATTTTATACCATTTGTTTGGTAAGTCGGATAGGATCGATGGAAACAGGTGTGGCCATGTACGTTCTTCTGTATACCCAAGTCTTTTCCATTCTTTTTCACATGTTCTTATGTGGTCTTCTAGATCATGTCCTTGGATGAATGTAGGTATTTGGGCTTGATTGGTTATCCTTTTCCCTCCTAATATTTCTATAAAGTAAGTCAAATTTGTTGTCCATGTCTGTAGTCTTGATTGATGGGTATCCCGCCATCTAGCAGCTTGTCCTGTGAAGGTTTCCACTAAACTTTTTAGTTGTCCATGTTCACCAATGTTCCTGGATACTTATTCTATGTGCATAGTTGGTGATTCTCTTTCTTTGTATCTTGGGACTTGTGTGATATCTACATTTGTTGTTTTTAGGGTAGGATATTCCCTGGTTTTCTTTTTAAATATTTTTGGGATGATGGACACCACGAAGCACTGTTGGACTGGTTTCTTCTGTACTTTTTGAATGGTCCAGCATCCTCTTACTTCTATTTCATATTTCTTGACTTCCCAATCATATAATTCTGCATCTGAGTTGTACCCTACTGAATCTTGATTCCCTAAGTGCAGTTCACCATAGATATTAGGTTCTATGTAGTCATCATTGTTTTGTATCCGATATAGTTGTCGGATGTCGACTTCTTCATCAATAGGTTCTATCCAAGGTTCTCCTTGGGATGGATGCATAGGTACTATGACTTTTTTTCCATTCCCTTTTAGTTTCATCCTTTCCTTGTCTAATGGTATCGGGGCTTTCATTTTTATTCCCCAAGGTCGACCTACTAACACTGGAAAGGAGCTGGATCCTTCCTTAGGGTCAATAATTTCAAAATCGACTTTGGTCGATATTCCTTTTATTGTCGTTTCGACATTTTTCCAGACTCCGATAGGTTCAATCAGGCCTTGGTCGACTAGTTTCAGGTATATGCCTGACTTGTATAGTCGAGGTATGCCCAACTGTTCCCAAGTGTCACGAGTCATAATGTTTACTTGTGATCTGAATTCGAGCACAACTTGTTGGACATGGTATCCTTCAATTTCTAGGTCAGCAAGTGGGTGGGCATCACTTTAGTATTTTCGGTTTAGGCTGCAGATATTTTTTTTTTGCTTTTCTATGTTATTGTTGTGTTTTATTTTATACAATAAGTCGATGAATTGAGATATTGTTTTATCATTTTGTACTAAGTGTTTTAATTCTTTTATTGTGCTTTGTCAATTATCGTTAGCTTCTTCCTGTCAAGAAAATTCTCTAAATACATTATTTTCATCTTTATACAGTTGTTTTTGTTTAACTAGGTCAGGATAATCATTTTTTTCTTTTATTTTTATTATACGTGGGTTATCATTCCCAATTTTTTTCCCTTGTCGAGTTAATATATACAAATTATTTGTATTGATAATATCATGTTTTTGAACACACGACAAGACATTAACATTTTTCTTCTTATTAATTTTATCAAGAATAGTAGGGAAATCCACTAATGAGTGATCCCCTACTCCACAACTAGTATAGAATTTTAAGTCAGTTCTGTCCTTGTATGGATAGTTTGCGTATCGGTGACCTTCTTTGTAGCATGTGAAACATTGGATGGGTCGACATGGTTGGTTGTCATGATTCCCAGAGAATTGACCTCGACCTACATATCCTCCACTTTGGTTGTCGAACCGGTGCTCATATTGATGACCATCGTACCTTTGATTATTCTGTTCACTTTGAGCATTGCTTCATTGATTCTTCTCGTTTTTCTACGCAACTGCATTCGTCTGATAGAATGCTTGGTAATTTTGTTGATTTTTTAGGTTTCAGTGGCAGTCGGTGATGGTATGACTTTTAGTTTCACAGATTGCACACCAATATGCTTTACCATTATTCCTGTTAAACGGGTAATATTTTGTGGTGTGTTCTCCATGTTCTTGGCATATGTCACAAAAACATTTTTTTTGCACAAATCAAATGTCCTATCGGCTGATGTCCTGTTGAAATTTATCTTTTGAATGCCCATCCATTGAGCATTTCGTGCACCAGATGTCCTGACTCTTAAGGTTTAGCTCTTTTAGTGATTTCTGCATGATTTTGAGTTGTTATTCGAGTATGGTATCCATGGGATATGCTGGGAAGTATTCATCCATATCCACTTATAAGGATTTAGTAAGTGCATCTTCATATGTCTTGAATGTCTCCAGGCTTATATGCCGCCAAATTTTCTGTGAAATACTTGCAAGAAACCACTGAATTAACAATTTTTCATCAATTACATAATCGAGTTGGATGAGAAGGTATTTCCAGTGTTCGCCATACTCTCAGACAGATTCTACTGGCTTTTGCAAGGTTGTCTTTAACTTTTTAGCTGCCAGATGTTTAGTATCTGGAGTTTTAAAGAATGATGAAAATTGCGCTTTAATTTCTTTCTTGGATGTGTTAGGGGTTCTCTCAGTAAATTTTATATACCATGTTAGAGCTCTTTTCCTCAAGGCACCAGCGAACTATGCCATCTGTCTATCTTATGTTGTGACCTGGT
The DNA here is from genome assembly GCA_001517045.1 of Pseudotsuga menziesii. Classification (NCBI taxonomy): domain Eukaryota; kingdom Viridiplantae; phylum Streptophyta; class Pinopsida; order Pinales; family Pinaceae; genus Pseudotsuga; species Pseudotsuga menziesii. The sequence goes on from LPNX010058272.1 coordinate 55,517, forward strand.
TTACCTCCCATGTCGACTCGTAGATGAACCAATGTCAACTGGGATCTTCATCGCCCTCATATAAAGGGATATGCGTTGATCCGTGACCCATTTCGGATTCGCTGTCGCTATCTTCTTCAGGAGGTGGCGGTGGTGGGCGTGGTGGTGGGGGTAGTGGGATGTTTTGTTTGTCTTTTTGTGCAGAGTTGTTGTTGATAGAACTCTCATTTCCATTGGTTGTTTTTTTTGTTGTTTCTTCTTCGACAAGCAGTCGATCAGGATCAACTTCTCTTGTCGATGTCCAACTGCAATTATTTGTCTACAGGTCATATTTTTCTGTATTCTTTAAAGCTATATTTGGTAGGGGGGGTGCTCCTTCATGTGTCGGGTAAATTAAATGGATACTTCGATTGGAGGGGTACGCCTGAAGCGTGACCCAGTCTCCTTCCTCTGGTTGACGGATCACTAGATAATTATTGTAACAGACCTAAAATATCTCCATGTAAATTTTGAGAAAACGTGGTAATTTTTTTTTTCTTTTACTATATTAACAAGTCAATCATGTTAGCATTTTGAGAGAGAGTAATCACATTCATGAAAACACTACTATCATTTACATCTAAACAAACCATAATTTAATTAAATTAAGTTCCACTAGGTAGTTGATATTAGACCTATCCAATGACCATACTAGAACCAGAAATAAATGTAATCATACTTTGTTGCAATTAAGGACCATCAACTACATTCACTCTATATAAGCGGACCATATTGAAGTTTAAGATGGATACAACCATTCAATTAGTCGTTAGACAATCTCTCGATTGTGATAGAAGTTACACATTAACCCTTTCCTTTAAAGGTCGCTAACATTCCTCATAACAAGGTACCATCCTTGTACTTGTATTCTTGGGTGCAACCATCCAAGATGACGAACGAGTCCTGAGTGGTACAAAAAAAAAATTTAAACACACTACACATGATAGAAACAATAAAACTAAACAATATGCACCTATACAACATATTCATTTTACACTTGTCTTTCGAAATCCATTCCACCATTGAATGTAGCTCCTGCAACCACCACTTTATGTAACTCAACATGCATATTCGTACCATAAATCCAATAGAAAAATTTTTACATCTAAGATAAATTACGTCCATAAGCAAAACTAACTGTAAGAGTACTTCTTTGAGCTTGGGCGACCGGAAATGTGTGGAAAACTTTCCTCCCAACCGTAGGCTTCGTCCAACGTATGTTTGCCCGTTTAAATCCACCCCCGAGCTGGGTGACGAATCCACTAAGGTAAGGAAGTAACTAGAACCCTCTCAAAGATCTCTAAACATGACTAGATACACAGTAAAATGGTGGTCCTATAGAGATCTCTCTTGTTGTTTCGTTGTTAATCATGAACAAAAAATGGCGGAGAATCAATTACGCATATTTTAAAGCAGGCGACACTTTCTTAACATATAAACCAAACATATAATAGGTCTTATAAAGAAACATGCATCCATTAAGCCATTATAATAATTCACTAATCTATTCCACCCATAAGAGATATTCACACAAATACTTACAACACATGTAAAAATAATAAACGAAACCTTTTTAAAAGAAAGAACTATTCTTCATTTAAAACTTCATAATATGATATCTATCTTATTTATTTTATACTTATAATGAAATATTATAAATTATACTGCAATATTATAATTCTTTATAACTTTTCCATAATAAGGCAATTGAACACAAGTATATTGTTTTCATAACCACAACCACCATTCAACCGTGAATGTGGCATTCGCTTATGTAATAATTATTTGCACAGGTTTTCTTATATATATATATATATATATATATATATTTTCCATATTTAGGAAGTTTAAAACATTACACCCGAAATCATAGCAATCACATTAGTTAATTATAAACACCATTTAACAAAAGTAAAATAAAATGGTAGACACCGTTTGAACAACACCCTTTCTTTCGGGAGAAGGATCCCATGACTTGAGTTTCTCAGTCAAACACTTAGTTAAAGATCTGGGCATTTATGGAAAGATTTGGGCATTTATGTTTAGAGATTAATAGTAGCTAAAAATATGGGCCAGGGATTTCAAGTTAAAATATTCAAATGGAATACCTTACCTAATTTTATGAGACTTAGCATCATTTTTCGTCCTAACATTTTTTAACCATTACTTATAAGACTTTTCCAATTTCTTAAAGGCAAAATCAGATCTGGCAATTACAAATCTAAAGCAAATGTGAACATTTTCAAATTTCCCTAAGGCAAAACGCAGAGAAACCTTATTACCAGATCCCAGATCTGGCAATTACAAATCTAAAACAAATGTGAATATTTTCAATTCCCCCAAAGGCAAAACGCAGAGAAACCTTATTACCAGATCTCAGATCTGTACAATTAAAACGCAGACAAAACGTCTTAGCAGATCACAGATTTGTCCAATTATAAATGAAGACAGTGGAAACGTTTGCAGAGTTTATCACACATCAACGCAGACATTCAAATATAATAGAATGCAAAGTCTAGATTCCATAAAAATCACATGCATAAACTCTCATCGAAGGATATTTAATATATATATATATATAGATCTATATCGCAGTGTGATGTAGATCAATTCACATTCTTATGCAGATTTAATTTAATATATATATACAGATCTTAATAGCCATGTGACGCTGATTAAAATGCAGATCAAATTGCAGATTTTATCTCATACGTACACATATCTCAACACAGATAAAAATGTGTGTATATATATATATATATACAGATCTCAATAACGGTGTGATGCAGTTCAAAACGCAGATATATATGCAGATCAAATCACAGGCTTACGCAGAGACATACCAGTAATGAAGTATTGAGTTCTTTGCTAGATGTCCACCCAATGGATTGCATCCTCTTTTGTCCCGTCACCACCATTCTCGAGTTCAACTTTCCTCGAGCATAAGGTTTCCGCCCCCGGCAACCCTCCAAAGGAAAAGATGCCTTAAAGAGAGACCCCCTTAGATCTCAAGTCGAGAAGTGCCAGAAAAAGATCTCCACGTTTCACTTTTAAACAAAGCTGGAGTTCTAAATTCTTTTCCAAAGAGAATCGTGTTACCCCAAATCATTAGTGACTATGTTCTTTATGTTCCTCATGGTATTATTCGATCCCAATGAGATCATCCTCCACTTAAAGTGGTAGGTGTATTTTTAGTTATATTATAGTTAAAAAAAAACTTTTCTTTACCCCATGTTCTTAACAATATATTTATATAGGTATATATATAATATAGATCATTGTACTATTTAATTAAACCACACTCATAGTTCCCTTTACCATAATCTTTGAAATGCCATGTTCTAAAGGTAGAAATATGACTAATATATATTTTTTTAACTTATTTTCTTAGTGTTATGATGGATGATGCTTGTCAAAATCATGATAGGTAAGACTAATATTTAGGGTATTCACCTAACCTCATTTAGGATAAAGAAAGACACTAAGTAGATTTTTGCTAATAGGAGTTCCATATTAACATGCGACCAATAATTTTTACTCTACTGAGGATAATATCAAGTGAACACCCATTCATTTAAAGACCCAAATATGACACATGTCATCAATTTCATGGATTTCTCAAACATTCAAACTCTACCCCTAGTGGATTCGTCCCCAATATCATTTAAGTCGCACACATTTCCAGTCTCCTAACAATTATAAATTTCATCTATAATTTGGATGATCTAGCTTTCATACTTACAGTGCCTTTTACTCACGCTTTGTCATTTTTCTGGTCGCGAACTGAGGGGATGTTACATCCTCTCCCCCTAAGAATTAACACCGTCCTCGGTGTTCATGCTTTTTAATAGTTTCTCTTACGCTCCTAAGTTCACACTTTTGTTCTATTTTCCTTCTTCGCTTTGATCATACTTAATCTTTTGCGATTCCCACATGCTTTTATCCTTCATGACCTGTGCTTTTATGCAAAAAAACTAGGTTTTCCACAATTTATTCAATAAGCATGTCATAAATTGTTAATCCAACTTAGAACATAAACAACGAGTCCTTTCTGCAACAAAACTTTGCAATTCACAAAACATATTTTAGTTCTTGTTTATGCTTTTATCCTCATAAAAATGTTTAATACAACATTACATCAAAGAATTCATGAGTAATTTAGATGTGCTTATATTTTGAAGTACGTCTTTTACCTCTATTACTTGGGTGCTTTAACTGGTCCATAACTTGACGTAGACATCTCTTCCAATCACAAGTTAGCATCATCTATTTCACATGCTTTCAAGTAGTGACCTTGTAAAATGTACCATTCACCTTTTCCCTCGAGGAAATTTTATTTATTTATTTATTTATTTTTTTCTACTTGAGTATTCATAACATTTACAATGGTTCAAGTATTTTTGTTTACTCTATTTATCGATAGATAAGCACATTACCTCATAGGAACGAAAGCGCATATACTTTTTAAAAGTATTACTGAATGCCTTATGGTTCCTCTTGGATGCCCTCCATCAAAACAAACATAGTGCCAACAATACTTCAAGTACTAATCCAAGCTACCCAACACGAGGATGATACCCCTTCTCGGGCATATCTCCTACCTGTGCTATTCAGGGTGCTTCAAACAAAAACAGTGCCGATAGTACTCCAAGTACTATTCCAAGCTACCCAACACGAGGACGATACCCCTTCTCGGGCATGTCTCCTACCTGTGCTATTCAGGGTGCTTCACCAAGCTCAAGCGCTTCCTTTCCTAAACACCACGATACCTGGAGGTTGTTCACGGAGCCCCTACTCTTGTGATAGTCTCTTACAGTGTAAATTCATGCGGAAAGAAGTCTAACCAGATGTCTTACACCTGGGCGTCCCCAGAGAGGCATACTGGTGCTTAGCTGGCTGAGGGGAAAACATGCACCTCCTGTACATATATGTAAACATGTAAATCCTAGACATACTTCTTTTTAGTTTCACATGTGCCAAATGTCTCTCATGTCATTTAATTACTTGCAGTCATGGAACTTTGGTTCCCATCATGGCCCTTTATATTATTGCCATAACCAAGTCCGTGATGCCTGCACTTCACCATGAATAGTTAGTCACAATATCAAATTGTATAACAACTCAAATTTTATAACGACTCATATTTCATGTAATGGTTCCCACTGATAAACAATGTCAATCAACTTTATACGTTATCTTTAATCGATAGGTATAAGCAATCGATTTCTTTCCTAATTAACATTCATAAGTGCAATATATGGTTTGAATCACCTCGTTCCTTGCATAAGGATGATATTAGTATTTATACCTATGCACTTTTAACATAACTTATATTCATGGTTTATATTATACTTAAATTATTCCACTTTGTAACAAAATGATTCTAGTATTCATATTCTTTGCATAACACGTACACCTCTTAATAATTACTAGCTACAATTTATATATTCAAACAAAACATGCCTCTAACATCATCATCATGTTGTTATACTTTTTAGTATATTGTAAAAGATTTTCCAACCATTCAACAATGTTTGTTTTTCCAAATTATTTCCATACACACTTCCTTTTTTCTATTTTAGTTGCTTTAACATAGACATACTATCTATTTATACTTAGTATTATCACACATGCCATGTTCACTTCCTTCAAGTATTTCAATAGGAATTCATATTCACAATTTTTTTGTTTCTCTTTGTGTTTTATGTGAAGAAAATACCCAACATAAATCTTCCATGCAATCACTCGTCATAGTATCATCCTTTAATCACATTATGTTATCCTTTCCTATTTATTCATTAAAATATAGGAAACTATTGGCGAACTCATGTCACTTAGCTTGCCCCTATTAGACATTGATTTTTTTATTTTATTTTTTTCCAAGAAAGAAAAAGGAAATCCAATCAAAACATTACAACTATTCAATTTTCATAGTTTAGTAATTTAGAGTCATCTCATACATATATCCAAGATACATTTATTATATTAGTATTCTTAACCATATGCATAACGGTACTATACAGATCATCCTAACCCAATCTTCAATTTTGACTCAAATTTGAACATGACTTGTAATATTATATGAAAAATATTTTTCATCAATTAAAATACATTGGAAAACATTCTAGCTCACATTAAAAATTGTTTATATTTCTTCCTTTTATATTCTAAGAAACATATATTAAAGATACTTTTGTATAGAGATAAAACTTTCATCATGCAACCAATATTACAATTTATAAAATATAATCATGGGACTAGCATGGTACTTATCTGGTTTAATTTTGAAGATTGATATGGACAAAGCGTGAACCCTCTTGTCGTAATTTTTCAAATGTACTTCGGCTTTCCTTGTTTTAGATGACCAACTGGTCACTCTAGTTTGAGCATAATCCTCGTCCATCCATAGGTTACTTGAAGGAACTTTGCACCCCTCTTTTACTTCTCTGTTGATTTTTTTTTTCGTTATCTGTAACCACCCAATCATTATTTTATCCAACTTGTACCTGCTGATTTGTGTTCCACCCATAAAGGTCCAAGTGTTGTAACCTAGGCTCTGATACCAATTGTAACAGACCTGAAATATCTCCATGTAAATTTTGAGAAAACGTGGTAATTTTCTTTTTGCTTTTACTATATTAACAAGTCAATCATGTTAGCCTTTTGAGAGAGAGTAATCACATTCATGAAAACACTACTATCATTTACATCTAAACAAACCGTAATTTAATTAAATTAAGTTCCACTAGGTAGTTGATATTAGAACTATCCAATGACCATACTAGAACCAGAAATAAACGTAATCATACTTCGTTGCAATTAAGGACCATCAACTACATTCACTCTATATAAGCGGACCATATTGAAGTTTAAGATGGATACGACCATTCAATTAGTTGTTAGACTATCTCTCGATTGTGATAGAAGTTACACATTAACCCTTTCCTTTAAAGGTCGCTAACATTCCTCATAACAAGGTACCATCCTTGTACTTGTATTCTTGGGTGCAACCATCCAAGATGACGAACGAGTTCTGAGTGGTACAAACAACAAAGTTAAACACACTACACATGATAGAAACAATAAAACTAAACAATATGCACCTATACAACATATTCATTTTACACTTGTCTTTCGAAATCCATTCCACCATTGAATGTAGCTCCTGCAACCACCACTTTATGTAACTCAACATGCATATTAGTACCATAAATCCAATAGCATAAATTTTACATCTAAGATAAATTACATCCATAAGAAAAACTAACTGTAAGAGTACTTCTTTGAGCTTGGGCGACTGGAAACGTGTGGACAACTTTCCTCCCAACCGTAGGCTTCATCCAACGTATGTTTGCCCGTTTAAAGCCACCCCCGAGCTGGGTGACAAATCCACTAAGGTAAGGAAGTAACTAGAACCCTCTCAAAGATCTCTAAACATGACTAGATACACAATAAAAGGGTGGTCCTATAGAGATCTCTCTTGTTGTTTCGTTGTTAATCATGAACAAAAAATGGCGGAGAATCAATTACGCATATTTTAAAGCTGGCGACACTTTCTTAACGTATAAATCAAACATATAATAGGTCTTATAAAGAAACATGCATCCATTAAGCCATTATAATAATTCACTAATCTATTCCACCCATAAGAGATATTCACACAAATACTTACAACATATGTAAAAATAATAAACGAAACCTTTTTAAAAGAAAGAACTATTCTTCATTGAAAACTTCATAATATGATATCTATCTTATTTATTTTATACTTATAATGAAATATTATAAATTATACTGCAATATTATAATTCTTTATAACTTTTCCATAATAAGGCAATTG
>LPNX010058272.1:63769-96329 GCA_001517045.1 Pseudotsuga menziesii
CCTCCAAAGGAAAATACGCCTTAAAAAGAGACCCCCTTAGATCTCAAGTCGACAAGTGCCAGAAAAAGATCTCCACGTTTCACTTTTAAACAAAGCTGGAGTTATAAATTCTTTTCCAAAGAGAATCGTGTTACCCCAAATCATTAGTGACTATGTTCTTTATGTTCCTCATGGTATTATTCGATCCCAATGAGATCATCCTCCACTTAAAGTGGTAGGTGTATTTTTAGTTATATTATAGTTAAAAAAAACTTTTCTTTACCCCATGTTCTTAACAATATATTTATATAGGTATATATATAATATAGATCACTATTCTATTTAATTAAACCACACTCATAGTTCCCTTTACCATAATCTTTGAAATGCCATGTTCTAAAGGTAGAAATATGACTAATATATATTTTTTTAACTTATTTTCTTAGTGTTATGATGGGTGATGCTTGTCAAAATCATGATAGGTAAGACTAATATTTAGGGTATTCACCTAACCTCATTTAGGATAAAGAAAGACACTAAGTAGCTTTTTGCTAATAGGAGTTCCATATTAACATGCGACCAATAATTTTTACTCTACTGAGGATAATATCAAGTGAACACCCATTCATTTAAAGACCCAAATATGACACATGTCATCAATTTCATGGATTTCTCAAACATTCAAAATCTACCCCTAGTGGATTCGTCCCCAATATCGTTTAAGTCGCACACGTTTCCAGTCTCCTAACAATTATAAATTTCATCTATAATTTGGATGATATAGCTTTCATACTTACAGTTCCTTTTACTCACGCTTTGTCATTTTTCTGGTCGCGAACTGAGGGGATGTTACAATTATGATCATTTAGCTCATCGTCTAGTCGAATCCATATAACAAACTCACCAACTCTTAGTCTAAGATCCTCTTCGCAATAGCTTGTATTCTAGTACTCGGACTCGTTGGAGACAGAGTTCTTATCTCTTGGGGGGATTCTATTTGGAGAGATTCTCACTGCTCTATCTATAAATATTCTTCCATGGGTGACGCTTCTTCATCGATGCCTTCTTCCTGTCGGTCATGAACTGACTCTGGAATATTTCTTTCTTGGTCTGTCACCCTACTACTCATTCCTCCTTATAGTGCTATAGCTCTTTCTCTTCTTTCTTCCCTCCTTTTCAGCCTCTTCTCCCTCTCTATCTTCTGTAAATTCATCATACCTTTGTGTATCGCTATCCGTTCGATTTCCTTTTTAGGTCGACTTTTCATTGCTGGTGATGGTATCTCTTTTTAGTCAACTAGAATCCTTTTTTCTTTACCCAGACATACTACCAGCTACCCCCCATTGCCTACCCAATGCTTTATAAATCTCTGATAGTTTTATTTACTTGCTTATGAAATATTCCCACTCCCTTTTGGCAATCAATTTCTCCCACTTATGTTGTTTCTCCACCCAGTTGGTATTTTGTGGCAGTTCGCGTAGTGATGGACGAGGTTCGACAATATGACCCACTCCTTTTTCTATCAAGAATTTGAACAACAAGGTTGGTAAGGAGGATAGGAACTATTCGGTAAGGTATGTATAGAATTTTTTCTGAATGGTTTCTACTAAAGTTCTTTCTTCTATAGCTTGCTCCTCACAGAAATCGTCGGTGATCTTTTCAAACCACTCTGATAGGCTTGTTCTTCCCCCTCGAATCAGTTTCTCTAGTAGTTGTTGTTCTTTATTCGCTTCTGGATTTTTCATCCAGAAGTTTCTTCAAGAGCTGGGGTACTGATTCTACGAACTTCTCATGGGTTTTAGTAAAGAATCTTTCTTTTTCCTAAGCAGTTGTTAATTTGTTTCTTCGCACGTAATTTTGCAAATATTTTGCTATTTTGCGCTCGCACCAGTCCTTAATTTCCTGCTCTAATATCATCTGCTTATATTCATCTCAGATATGTACTACTGGAAATGGAACCAATGTTGTAATCTCACGGATCACAGAGGGTTACCGATAATACACATTAAAAGCATACAGACATATCAGAGACAAAAGACAAGAACACTAATGTTGGAATTCTAGATTATATTATAGCAAAAGATTCCATACAATACACAAAGTTGAACTAAGTTCTCATCTAGCTCAACAGCCTAATATTTATCATTTACAAATAGTTACAAATAACTACCTGTCGGTTCGGTCAACCGACACGACCTTAGGTGGCCGACCTAATATCTAATTAGTCGTCCGATCGACTTAGTCGGCTTATCGACTTTAGTCGGTTTACTGACTAGCTCCTCCAACAACATATAAAAAGGTCAAGAGTCTATAACATACAAAATAGGAGGATTAAACATTTTTGTGGTCCGCAGGTACAAACAACTTAATGTTTTGGACAATAATTTGTCTTCTATATTTAAATCTCAAGTACATTTCATTTTGTGTTGATGTTACAAAATATTGTTCCAAGGAGAAAATCACGTACACATGTGAATGGATATCTAACAACATTATAATCAAGACTTTGCCAATATGTCTACCATTGCTTCATCAAACAAAAATTGAACTATCCAAAGAATGATTATGTGTTTTGAGTTGCAAAATATAGATCCTTTTATCCTAGATGCAGTGTTTATCAATTTTACCAATGCTTTGTTCAAACTTTATTGCCATTAAAGGATGGAATGTTATAATTTGTGTTTGAAGCTAATATTTGTGTATTGTAGACTTCTTGTAATGTTAGATATTATAAGCTTAACAATTTTGGTGGAAAAATATTGGTAACTTTAATGCTTAAATTATAGAGGGAAAATTTCTTGTAATGCTCTAGAAATTTTATCCCCAAACCATGTTCAGTAGCAGTAAAGCTAACTTCCAACATCCATGTAGTTGGGTTGTACTTATTTTTATCCTTGATACTCCTAGAATATCCTACAGATTGTTATGGTGAAAATAAGAAAATCAACTCACATTTAGGCATTAAATTAGTAGTATTTTGTCCAAAACTGTTCTTTTTTCTAATGATTATAATAATATACCAAGTTGTTACCTTAAAGTATTTAACAACATTGTGAGAATTCTGGCCCAGCGGCCCAAAGAAAATGACTTTCCCTCCTCTTTTCATCGATAATAGTTGAAACCATCTTTGTCAGTCTAAAAAAAACAATACAAGTTATCTTAGAATATAAACCTCAGTTTACCTCATCAAAAGCATCAAATATGTCAATGCTAGATTGATGAATGGTACAAGTAATATCCCTTCTAGTTCTACTTTATTATGAACAATTTACATTATAATTGTAACTATTCTAACATCCAAACAAGAAGTGTGCTCAACCATGAAAATTATAAAAGTGTTTGCAACAAGATACACAACTATTGTTAACCTTTTCCTTTCTTCAGTTAACATTCCAGTCACACTAGGAAGGCCTACAATTGCATCCTTCAATTTTTCTAGTTCCACAAGTTCCATGACCTCATCAACAATGCCCTGCAAATTGGAATATTTTACAAGTTAGTAGCATTAAAATTAGGCATCATGTCAAACAAAAAGGGACTATTAGATGGTAGAGTGGAGAAAATGGTATATGTATACTTATGATTATGTTTATTTGTCAGCATCCTTTCGAATACGAAGAAATGTTGAATATAACAAGGATTCATGGATAATGATTTGTATGGACAAATAAGTTAATGTAGGGAAAAATACCCAATGTATAGGATTCTCATAAGTCACTATGAATGCAGAAATGATCCACATGCAAGATATTCATTATTCACTCTAATCCTTGAAAATTTTCATCATTAAGTTTCCAAAAGTAAAAAAACCACAGTAAGCAAAAATAAATTGAGCTACTTGTTTACCATACTGGAAAATAATAGATATCAATCTTACCTCAACAACAAGGCTGTATTTTGCATAGTCAATAGCATGACACGATTCTCTTCCAATACTTTCCTTCATCCTTGACAGCGTCTCTAGTTTTCATTCAAAAGTGTCCCTGGAAATTGTTGCTTCTATATCCCCACTAAGTATCCCTCCAATCGATTTTCACTCTGAGCTTATTTTTCCCTCTTCACTTGATTCCAGATCCATCGTATTTTGCAGACCCCACTCCTACACATTAACTCTGGGACTTCTTGATTCTGTATTGGAAATGGCATCCTTTGTATCCTCAGTTGCCTCACCATATAACTGAAGTTGGAGTGGTGAACTATGATTTGAACTACTCCCCCGGGTTGGTGAAGGACTGGAAATAAATGGAATAGAATTCTTAGTTTCTTCAATTGAAACAAAATGTGGCAGAGCTATAGAACATGCTTACCTGGTGTATAAGACAAATCTAAGTGACTCAACCTATCATTAGGAATTGAAAAAACAATTTTAGTAAGGATGAACTCCTGAGGAATAAGAGATGATTGAAATATTAAGAGCCTCTTCCCACATGCTATTGTGTTTCATATATTATTATAATAACATTGTAGCATGCTCTTACCAAAAAAACCATCAACACGATAATTTGCCAAAAATAGTCCAAGGACTAGAACAACAACTTCGTGGGAATGCAGAGCAAGAAAATACTTCATGAGTTTAGATACTTACACTGAAAGAAATGTTTGTGAATGGACCTTAGTCATGTTGGATTCCTCAAAACCCAAAAATATCTAGAATCTTCATTTTGGTGATCCCCTGAATCTGTCGTTTCCTCATCTTCTACTATTTGCATATTCTGCTCAAGACTCAACACCCTATTCCTCCATAGTTCCATGATTATCTTGTTTGAAAAATAAATGATAGTCTCTCAAGAATAGGGAAAGAAGGATATTTCAAGTTTTGTTCAAAATACCAAACCAATTTTTCTCAAATTCATGGACATCCACTCTTTCTTTTCCATTTTATTCATTGGAATTCATGCACATTAGTACTCTTTTGTTCATCGAATATTATTTTTTCCATTTTTACAAAGTGATAGAGGACAATTTATGGTTGCTGGGATGAGAAAAGAACTCAGTGTGTACCTGCATGAAAAATTGTAGGAAACAAAGGACTAGAAATGGAACTCAAATATTCCCTTCTCATATTTGTACTTCGCACCATGGATAACATATACGCATTGGCCTCTATGAAGGTAGATGTCCATATATGGACTGCCCATTGATGCTAAATAAGGAGGCAAATCCACTACTTCATCTATATCTTCCTATATAAAGGAGAATCTGGTTTTGTGTCCAAATATATTTGCATAGAAACCTAGAATCCTTGCATATAAGAATAAGTGAACCTACAAAACATAAATTCACTTGAGACCTCTATGCTATTAGTCATTGTTATAGCTGATTTTACCACACATGGTTGATCACATATTTATGGCCTTACCTATCCCTCTGCAGACTCTTTGGACCCCATGGACTGATTATACTTTGATGCTTCCAAGTTCATCCCCAAAAACCCCTTTTTATTGTTGTACGCGACTTTTAATCCCATACTTGTGTGTACACGTGACTTTTGACCTCAAACCCACGTACATCGGGATGTGTGCATAAATCCAAATACTTTTGTATTTTTTCTTCATGTGTGTCCAAACCACTTGACTCTTGGCCTTCCATATGCTTTGATATCACTCGGATTCGACCATCCATTACCCCTTTGGAGTGTTATAGAAGGAACCCCTTGGATACATTGAAGAGGAGGAATTGAAGAGAAACAAAACTATAGTTCATTGTTTCCATAGCTTGCATATACTTGAGTCTGCATCCCTTTATCCCTTTGGAGCACTTTGTGTTCTTCCCAAGATTTCCTTTTCTTGTGAGCATGCTATCGGGAGAAGGAGGATTTAGGTGGTGGAGGCCCAGGTGGAGGACTCTTTTTCTCCATTTCGTAGACGTGCCGACAGAGGTTGTCACTTGTGTAATCTCTGATTTGATTAATAGAAATATCTTTTCCTGTCCAATAATGTGCATTCGGAATGTAAATATTTAATCCATGGATATGTTTAATTGCTTATAGATTGTTGATTATATATGCTAGAGTAGATCTACCACCGTATTATATAGCATGCTTGTCTTGTTTTTTGTTGTTGAGAGAAAATTGTTAGCACACGTGCGATTGGAAAAATCTCAAGGGGGATCTACTTCAACCATCCGGAATAAGGTACGATTAGAGATCCCTTAGTGTTATATGTTTGGCTTCTATTGCATATTGGGAAAGGATTAATTTCTCGTGTCTAGCTATCTGTTGTGGTACACCCCAAACCATAGGAATTTTCTCTCCATAACAATCACTTAATGTAAATGTAAATGTATCTAAGGAGTACATACTTGAAGAGGAATTTTGCGTTTCAAGTAGAATGAAAAATAATTAATAAAAATTGATTTTATTGGAAGCACAAATTGCTTCTGGAACGTTGAGTTTGTCTGAGGTAAGAGCCAAGAAATTTTCATACATTTCATCCTCCAAGAGTGGCTATTCATTCTCTAAGGCTGCATCCTATCAAAACTTGTTGTAACCATTATCTCAGAGTCATGAATAGGGGATTTACTTCCCAAAATTTGATGATGTTTTTGCTGCTACTACAGGATCAAGGATTTATGGTTGTTACCATGCCCAAGGGACTGGCATATACTTAGAAATGAATGATAGTTGTTTGTACAAAGATAAGACCTAAAAATTAGAAACATTATGGACTTGACTTGAATAGTCTACCATTGAAGAAAATACTAGATGCTATCATAAAAATGGCCAAAAGTGATTTCATGTTGACTGCTAGATACTCAAAATATTCCATTAAGATATGGGTATCAAACACTCAGTCCTTATTGCTTCCTCGTGGTTATTGGTGACTTCTATGGTCCCAAACTTGGAACTAATACCATTCATTGTTGTTATTCGACTGCTTGAAGGGTTGCCACATGCTCAAGATATTAGGTCTATTCCAGAATCCTTAGAACAACCCTTTGCTTTATAATTAGGGAAAACCCAGTTGAGAAATAGGTGTAACAAGGATCCCATTTCAAGCAATGGGGATGAGTTTGATGATTGATCATGTTTATCGGTGATATGTAATAGGCGAGTAGCTTGTAGCATCATGCATGTTGTTTTTTGGTCTTGGATACCATTTAGAGCCCTATTCAAATGAAGTGTTTTGTCTCATACATCGATTGCACTTACGTAAAGAGGGAAAGAACTTACTTTTATTTACTTATAATTAATATTGGATAACCATCACCAAGAACCATGTAAATATACATATCTGTTTTAAAATGTTTTGATGCCAAAACTATTAAAAATCCTTCCCACTACTGTAATTTTGCAAAAGTCGAGTTGGAAAGTTTTTTCTCTTTTGCAAATTTTCCACAACGGGAAACATGAATACCATAAATAATATCATAGTGATAACCAGAAATATTCCCACTTATATAGAATAATGTTTCTTGCACTCTTCAACATGAAATGTTGAGGCTATCCTCAAGTTATCACCCAAAATTCAATCTAAGTTATTTGAAACAATTTATGCACAACAAAATATCTATAGTTAGTGTGAATATCTAACGACATATATGAAATGTTAAATAATCAATAAACTTGACTACATGGTAAGTTCACTTTCTTGGCATAAAAGAGCCACAAGTCCTTATGGATACACTCAGAGATCTATGCTTGTATCTGAACAGGGAAGTCCTGTTAGACCCCTTTTACAGAAAATTTTCACAGCTTCATGTAAGTTCCCTTTAACTAGGAAAGAAGAGTAGGAGGGAGGAATCTCTTAGAAAATTTGGAGATTTGTGTTGGGAACGCTTCTCAAACATGAAAATAGCACGGCGGCTTCACTTATTGACCAATATCCTATCACGTTAGTTCATATTGTGGGTTTTAAAATTATCAAAAATTGAACCAATATATTGCAGGTATTGGGGGGATGAGGGGTTTAAGGTGGGGGTGGGTAGGGTGGTTTATAAGGATTGAGGTATAAAAAGCCTGTGGGGAGGAGGTTTTAAGTATTGGGAGGGGGTTTCAACAAAAAGACTTTGGGGCAATATCTCTGAAAATTAAGGGTATTCTTTAATATCCCACGATCGCACGTGCTATGTGAGAGGTTCACTAAGTGAAGTCCCCATGGAAAATAGCCTTTTTTTAATGCAATTTTTATCAAGCTTTTCACCAGAAAAAACGAATGAGTAATTACTAGTCAAATAGTAATAAATAATGTTTAGATGATACTGAAGGGCACCATAAAAATGCACCTTGTATTATTTGAAGTAAAATAGATAAATAAGTGCTATGTCTGAGCTTTTCATTTTTCAAATTGGAGGGAAATGCAAGAGCCTTTCCACAAGATCCTTTGTTAAATTACATTGAAACTAATCATCTGTGGTGTTGTTTATGTGAGTTGGGTATCTCCAAAGAACATCTTCCCATGTGTTATGGCCCTCTGTCACCTCCTTCACAAAAAAAACTGCCTCTTCCACTGAAACTCGTATTTTCTCTTTTGATTCTTTCTCTCTAATGGTTACTGATGTTTCTGAGTTGACCATTATTGCAAATGGCACACCTAACTCATCTTTTCTTGCATATCTCTTGCCAATGGAAGTGCCTGTAATATCTATCTTGCGAGATATGCCTGCTCCAGTCAATGACTTTGAAATAAGTTGAGTTGTTAATTCATATTTCTCATTTTGCACCAAACGAAACACCATGCATTTTATAGGTGCTAATAATGGTGGGAAACTGGAAACATTGTATTATTCATCCCCAGCCTTGCTTGGTCATGTATTAAAGAAATGCTCATACAAGCAGTAAATGATTCTACCAATGCCAAATGATAGCTCACTCACAGAAGGTGTGAAAACTCTATAGTGTTCTTTTTTTATTTCTTTAGATATAGATACCATGTCCTTCGTAAGAGTGACAGTTTGGCCAAGTGTGCAAACTTGAAATGGTTCCTTCCCTTCAGAATCCAAATTAGCTTTAAGCTCCATAGATTATGCTTCACTCATGGCCTGGAAGGAGGTTTCCCACAAAAATAACCATCATAAGCAAGATAACCTTAACCAGCAAGGTAAATAAACCTTGGAAGAAAGAAAAAGCCATTTTATTTGTTTCTTCCTGTAGTGTACACCATCAACAAGTGCAAGAAATATTATAAAGGTAGTATTCAACTCTAAATCTTCAATAATGATTTTCTGATTCTTATTAAATGCCAACCCCAACTCTCTCTTTCCTAGAGTTATAACTAATTTCTGCATAAAAAAAACAAGCAATAAACTATCTATACCAATATAAATAACAAAACAAAGGAATTCATTGTTGTAACCCACCTCTAACCTCGTGGATTTGGATATGTTTCATGATCCATAAGAGGCACATCACTTTTTCCCTGTTCCATTACAGTTTTAGAAGTTTAAATATTATAACTTGCATTTAAAACTTGTGACTTCAAATTAAAATATTATTGAATAACTCAAAATTTACTTTGAAAACTTATAGTGTGCACCTTCAAGTGGTAATCAGATATGTCAACAAGACCAACACATTCAACCCATCCATAGGAACACTCTATTTTTGCATCCCAATAGTCTACAACATAATGTGACATTTCATTCTGTAAATATTACCTGAAACGAAGATGCTCCTTATCAATACCAAGTGTTGTTAGAAACAAGAAAGTACATCCTATGAAGTACCCCAGAGTCTCATTTTTAATAGTGCCCTGTCCATAAGAAGGTAACATGATATTTTAAAAATAAGCACGACAGAAACAATATACAATATCTTTTTCATAGCAAGCTACTAACGAGAGACTTCAGCAAACATTTGATGATGATGCACTTATATGAGTTGATTAACAATAATATAAAATGCCTTGTGATTGTATACACATGGACATAAAAATATCTTTCAAACCTTTGTGACTGCTTCCCCCAAACAAATCTTTATGGCTGATTTTAGGGCCATTTTCTCTTCTCTAGAATTCACGTAACTTTATCATCTTCTCTTTTATGGGTGATTTTAGGGCCATTTGCTTTACTCTTCTCTTTGTACTTTCATTGATGATGTATTTCCCTCTTATTGTATCTCTTTCGTTCTTTTCAAGACCCATTATAAATTTATAAGACTCCAATCTAGTATTCTCCAATGGCTCACGCTCATCTTGTGTTCAAATTCAATTTCAAAGAATGGCTCATCGATGTTGCATGCTTACTTGGCATCTTAAATGATTTCCTGCCAAAAGTGTAGTCTAGATATAAAAAATCTAAACAATCCTTGGACGTGCTGGATTTTATAACTCTGAACTTGTGAGGAAGTTACAATAGAAAGTCAGAACTTATCCTACAATCTCTTGTATGCAGGATGTTTCCAAAATCGTCTTCAAACAAAAGCATGATAACACTTGAAACTTTCAAATTCTAATTAGAAAATCAGTAGAGTTACACTCAAGGATCAAATCATGTATGGGTTATGTTATATACTAAATCACCACTACATTAGTCCCATTATATTTGAGGGATCCATGAGAACCCCAAGAACTAAATAAAATAAGCTTGTTTAAGTTCAAACAAGATTTGGTTTTAAGAAAGGTAAAATAACTTGAAGTTACAAAATTTCGAGGAAATCCCTTAATTCAAAGTTAAGTAATGGAAAAAAGAAAAATAATGGCATGCCAGTAATTCCCTTAACTAGAAAATTCTCAATAGATCATAACACCAAGAGATTCTAGAAATAATGGCAAGAATTGCCAAAAATAAATTTACAAAATAGTTATGTAAATTCCTATATCTGTAAATCAAACAAGTCAAATTAAATATAATCCAAGAATGCCTTCTAAATATTTTTCCAACTTGCAAAAGACCCAAGAAACAGACATATCATAACTTAAAAAACTAGAAAACACATGATGACTATAAAGAAATGGGAATAGATAACCAAGAATGGCAGATTTTCTTTGTTCAAGAAGGCCCAAGATAAAGTTCAGGACAAACCAACAAGTCTAAAGAAAATACTAAATTTCAGTGAAATTTTTCCATCTAAGAAGGTAATTCAATAATATAGAATCTAGCTCAAGTTAAAACAGTTTCAAATTTTGCAACGAATAACTGTTCAGAACCCAGTTGAACAAATAAACATTGAAAAAAAAAATGATGTAGAAAACGCAGGTTGGTTTTGATCCATTATTAATAAAAGAAAAAATTAACTTGCACGACCAAAAAATAGTGGAGCGTATCAATATTTATTCCTAGACCAACAAAATAGTAAGTTTGGGTGTTTTGCATCAATTGTCCTAGAGATCAATATTTGCAACAAAAACGAAAGTTATTTAAAAACAATATTATGAACCCAAGTTTCAGTGTTACAATACATGTCATAGCATATTAAAGTCTATCTTGCCAAGGGATAAACTCTTATATATTCAATTCTTAAAATCACAATTTTTTCATTTCAAAAATTTGAAGACAAGCTCAAATTGCAAAGAGATCTGCTTACCATACACCTTAAATAGGGTGTAAGAACAAGCAGACTACATTTGTATATAAATTCAATAAGACAATGGAAAAATACATATTATTTCATACCATTCAACAATGTCTATTGGAACATCAGCAAGATATAGGCCACTTTATGGGCCTAACTATCAAGTCTACTAACACCTTGAATGGAAATATTTCCCAACTTTAAATCTTTGCAATGAAAGATGGTATGTAAAAGGATATTTCTATAACTCAACCTTGAAAAAAATATCTACAACATCCAATGTATGTAACCGACATTTTTGTTATGCAACTAACTATTCCTAAATTTCAATAGTCTTGTTTTGGGCCATCCAAAACAATACGTTTTCAGTACTTCGAGTTGTGCACCTAAAAATCTTGTAATTAAACTCCGAACTCTTTCTTCAAATATAAAACTTCTAATTGAAACTATCATTTATGTTTCAGTTCCATGTTTGAGGTTTAAAGTTGCTCTCTTCATTCCAAAATAAATAGTGATTTCTTTATATCCAAATTGGCATGGTTTCTTTCAATATGAACCTGCATATTCCAGCTCCAAAATCAATGATCCTTAAATTTAGAAAGTATTGAAATTGAAGCTTGCATGTGATATTAAACTCAATGGATGAAGAAATGGTACCTGAGACCTCGGACAGAAAAAAACGAATTCATTATATACACCTTCACCCCTTCATCAAATTTTGAATTTTGTGATCGCCATATACCATTATTTGATGAAGTTGTTGGATACATTTACCACCATACACACTCTTTTTAGTCAAATTGGCCTAGTTAAATCACTATCCTAAGTATAATTGACATTAATTGACATTAGTGGATCATTAATTGACATCATCTAGTCACACCCACGCCTACCTACAGTCAAGGAGGATAACTAGAGCACTCCGAGGGTGATCTGAGTGATATTAATGCACCTAATTGCTAACTGGTGGTTACAATCAGTTCAACTAGTCAGTTAAGGTGCCTCCTCTCATTAAATATATTATTTAATGATTATTTTTTATTATTTAATGATCTGGAGTCAACAAGGGCGCCTCCAACAACTTTTGATGATCAGTTCAGCTTCAGTTAACCTCATCGGGGTTCATTGAAGTCATTGAAGCACTAGCACTTGATGGTTGGCTTGCTATGACACGTGTTTGATCTCTTTCAGTTGAGATTCAGTCATTTATTGCACTCCGACTTCAGTTAGGGTTTGGTGAGTCAATTAGGGTTTTGGTCAAGTGGTTAACTGAGTGTGAACCAATGGCTTATAGTCAGTTAAGCTAGACTCACTCATTGAATTCGAATGACCTCCTTAGGTATTCAAATCCCTCATTGATTCAAGCTATTGCTTGACATTGTTATTGTAACTATTCATTGTTAATTGAATATACATAGAGGAAACCATTCTGGTTCTGATTAACACCATTTATGAGTTATTTGTTGATTATTTCTTGATGAGATTGATTATTTGTTCCTAGATCAAGGTGCAAGATTAATATGGTATCAGATATTAGGCGGGACGAAGATCTATCTCTCAAAAACAAGCTTTTTGACAGATTTCTCCATGAAAAGTGAGCAATAGCTCAAAAACCCAGCACTGCACCAGAAGCCAAGGCTTGCCACTCAACACCCCAAGTAAAGAACTTGTTGATCAAGCTTGCTTGATTGACTATGCTGGGTGTGATGAAAGCCTAGAATGTGCAAGCTGTCTGACCTTATTTTTCCCTTTCTATTTTGATTTTCAGGTTTCTACAAGTGAAGCATTCGCTCCAGCACATCCAGATGGCCTCCTCAGCAGATCTCTTGACTCCATACAATTTCCATTAATGGAAAAGTGATATGGAGATTCAACTACACTCCAAAGGACTTTTTAGAGTCACCGTGGACACTGAAGTTCAGCCTGGATCCACCATAGAAAAATCAATATTCTTGAACAAGAAGGATGAAGCCTTCAGTTTCTTGTGCCTCTCTATTTCCTGAGACCTTCTCTTCCATCTTACGGATTTGAAGACATCGAAAGAAATATGGGAAATATTGGAATCTCTATATGGAAAGAATGATGACTTGAGGGTTTACCAGCTCGAAAATGAACTGATGTCTCTCCAACCTTCCAATTTTGAGACTCTGAATGATTTCTTTACAAATTTCAAGCATACTATTTTAATCTTGAAGCAATGCAACATGGAGAAGGATTATGATCAGCTCATCCTTGCCATACTCTCAAAACTCAGGGCTGATTATTCAGTTTTTGTTTCTACATTCCGTGTGGGGAATCTCACAACCCCTGGTATTGAGGCCTGGAAATTCGCAGGTGGCAACAGTAAGGGATTCTCCCCAATCAACGTTCCCAACTAGCCCATTGAATGTTTGGAATAGGGAATCCGTCCGGCTTGCAGTTCGGCTACCATAGGTCAAGAAACAAAACAAAGGCTTTACCGGTTGCGGCCCGGTCCACTGAGTTTTTGTATTTTGACTTTAAGAAATGAAATGCAAGTGACTAACTAAATACAGGGCGATCAAGATGCAGGGAGCGGTCACAATGTGATGCGCGGGTTCTTACCTCTCGTCTTATGCTCGCCAGCAACCAAATCAGATACAATAAGAAAGAAACTAACTATCTAATCTATCCCTAGGGAGCAAGGTTATCATTTTGGGTGAGCAATACATTTTTGCACATGCACTATGAAGAATCACAGATAGCTGGTACTTCTTTCAAGAAACATGAACACTAACATATATTTAAATAACCAAATAGCTAATCATTTTATAACAACATTTATTACTCACAGTGAAAAATATCTCAGTAACTACTGAAGAACATTTAACAAGAACATAGGTTCAGAACATTAAATACTCTTACAGTAAATGAGAAAATAGCTGAAAATGAAATAGTTTCTCTTCAAGATTATTCATTGAGCTGCATTGATACATTCCACTTTTCACTCTCTCCAACAGGCAAAATTGCAGTTTCCTTTGCAAAACGAAGTAGTTCCTCTTACAAGAAAACATTTACAAAATTTTCCAGGGGAAAAAGCCCCTTTTCTCAGTTCCACTTTTCAATATTCAAACTACCCTTACAGAGTGCTTCATTTCCCCCCCAGACGCATGACCTTTCAGTTTCTCAAATGCTTCGTATTCTGATCTTTTATTTGTATGCAATCATGAACCACCAAGGTAACTGATCTGTTTCTGGGATCTGCGCGTTTATTGTTCCGGCTTTTGTTTTCTACTGCCATAGTTCTCCACGGTGATTCTCCTAGCTTCAGTTATATTTCTGCCAGACGGTTCGTCTTTCTTCACACCAGGGTAGATTGACCGGTCTCCTTGAAACTGCCTGCAATCAATTCACAAACAACATTTCAGAAATAAATACATTATCAATTAAAAGACTATTTCACAAGGAAATGGCAGGGCGCAACGCCTACGGGCCTGACACACTTATCCTATGGTCGTCAACAGAAAAATACTGGCGGGAACACCTGAAGTCAGCAATCGGAAGGAAGTAAGCTCGGAGGCCGAAATGTTCTCCCATTTGCAACAGTGGGAGAGGCTTAAGTCATGGACAAGCGAAACGCAGGCAAGAGGGGCTTTAAAACGGCCATCGAACGGTTTTGAGCTTTGGATGCCGGAAGAATTTCAGAGCCGCAACGGTGGGAAAGAGAGTTGGGAGACACACGAAGCGGGCGGGAAAATTAATCGGACGTCGGGCGACTTTACATCGGAAGGGACAAGGATCCTCAAGCTGCAATGGCGGAAGAATAAACAATCTAGATAAACGACAGACGGGCTAACGCACGTCGGCAGTCGGGCAACTCATACTTCGGATGGCATATCGGACTAGGAGCCGCAAAAGTGGATGGGAAGAAGGCTGAGGCTTCTGAACAAGATGAGCAGGATCCCCGATCGAATGGAAAACTCAGTCATTTATTCAGCTTTAAATATCAACAATGAACAGCGACCTGCTATAACGGCGACCAACAACAAAAACAACTGGTTTATTCAACAAGTAAGACAAACTGAGCAACGGCCGTCCACCATAAAATTTAACGCAATCAAACCTGAACATAAGAACTTAAAATACATCCCAAAAACTCGAAGGATCCAATGATCAAAGCAAAATCACGAGGAGGGGTCCAAAATTTAAGAAATTTGGGGAGAAAAAGTTGCTTCCGCAACACCTGGATGGAAGATGCCTATACTCAATGCCTTCATTGAGTCTGTAACAAATGAACATGACAAGCTTGTCCAGATGGGAATCATTCAATATTCCCATGACCAAGCCCTTCATGTCTTGGGGCCCAAAGATCTGAAGGGTAAAGGAAAGCAACAGAAAAATAAAAAAACTAAATTTGATGCTCCCAAGCCTAGAGTTGAAAACTAGCAGCATGATGAATCTTCCGGCTCAAGGAAGAACAAAGGAAAAGGGCACAATGGGAAAGAAAAATTCAAGTGTTCTTACTGCAGGAAGGGTTTTCACCCTGAACATGCCTGCATGAAGAAAAATCTTGATGAAGCAACCTCTCTCCTTAAGAGGAATCACATCAATATTCCGGAGAGCTTTCGGAGGAGAGATCACCAAGATCGGGAACCACAGCATGAGAAAGGTCATGCCCTCATGGAAAGCACTTCGAAGTCCAAAGCACTGTTGATTGAATCTGGATCTTTGAATCACATGATGGCTAAAAAAGACTCCTTTTCATCCTTGGAGACTGGAAAATCCATCCCCATCCACATGGGAGATGACTCCACCATCATTTCCGAAGGACAAGGTACTGTAGATCTTGAAAATGGTTTTTTCTCTAATGTTTTGTATGTACCGTCTCTGGCAGCAAATATCCTTAGTGTCTATTAGATGACACATACAAGAATTCCTAAGAGAATCTCTTTCAGCCCAAATGATGTTGAGATAACATAAATTACATCCGGGAAACTCATTGCAAAAAGCCTTGCAAATCATCATGCAAAAGCCTATGAGTTCTCTCACTTTGTTGCGGATGCAAAGCCCACTGCTCTGCTAACTCATGGAAATGAGGTTAGTAGGCTGTGGAATGAGAGGTTTGGCCATATTAATTTCAAATATTTGCAGCAATTACATAAAAAATCCATTTTTGAAGGCCTCCCAGTCATCAAGGCAACCATGGGAATTTGCAAGGGCCGTGTGATTGGAAAACACCCTGAGCACAAGTTCGATCGAGGGAAGGAAAACCGAGCTACAAGCATATTGGGGCTGATACATTCTGATATCAGCGGTCCTATGCCTATCACATCCATGAATGGATCAAGGTACCTCCTTACTTTTATTGATGATTTTTCAAGGTATACATGGGTTTTCTTTCTCAAAAAGAAATCAGAAGTATGTGAAAATTTTTCTGAATCGAAGGCCTTGATCGAAAATTCCTTTGGGATTTAGATCAAAATTTTGAGATATGATAATGGAGGGGAGTATGTCAGTAATTAGTTTCTGTACATATTCTCCCAAAGTGGTATTCAGGTCCAGCATTCAATTCCCTACACTACCCAGCAGAACGGAGTAGCGGAAAGGAAGAACAGGTCTCTCAAGGAGATGACCACCTGTATGTTGGAGTCAATGAAGCTTGCTGCAAATTTGTGGGATGAAGCCATGCATGCTGTAGCATACATTCAGAATAGGGTGTCGCACTCATATGTGAAAGGAAATACTCCTTTTGAAGCATACTTTGGACACAATCCGGATGTGTCGAACCTACGGGTGTTTGGGTCAACTGCATGGGCCCAGATTCCGCTTGATAAAAGAAGGGATTTGCAACCGCAAATCATAGAATGTATTTTTATTGGCTATCCTGATGAATATAAAGGATTCAATCTGCTGGATATAAAGACCAAACAGATCATCATTGAGAGAAGTGTCAAGTTCGATGAGCCTCTTCAGGAGATGGAACTAGTGAAGGAGAAAACTATTGAATTTCCTTCCTATTCTACTGAATATTTGGATGATTAAATTGGGGGTGATGACCTTGATTTGGATCCTTTGATTTCTAATATCAGTGTGTAAAAATCATCAAATGCTGAATCAGAACCTGAAGTGAAAAATCATCTTCCTACATGGGCCCAACAGACACTCTTCTCCGCAGGAGACAACATTGGAAATCCGGATGATCCAAGGAGAACCCGGTCTGATTTCCAAAGAGCAGGTATTGCGATCTCTTGTTATAATAATTTTCTGTCCAAAACTTGCTATTTGATGATTATTTCAGATCCAAAATCCTACTATGATGCTCGGAATGATCCGAGATGGCAAGTTGCCACGGATGAAGAGATGAATTCTCTTCAGAAAAAACACTACTTGGGAGATAGTTTCTCTTCCTCCGGGAAGGAAATTGGTTCAATGCAAGTGGGTGTTTCGGAAAAAGGTTGCTACTGATGGAATAAAATACAAATATAACGCAAGGCTGGTAGCAAAAGGTTTCTCTCAGGTCCAAGGAGTGGACTACCATGAGACCTTTGCACTGGTTGCAAAAATGGACTCCATCTGCCTTGTTTTGGCAATTTCAACATCCAAGCACTGGGAGGTGCATCACATGGATGTTAAGTCAGAATTTCTGCATGGAGATATACATGAATCATCCTGAGGGATACATCACTGATCCATATTTGTTTTGGAATCTAAAGAAGTCACTATACGAGTTAAAACAGGCCCCAAGAGAGTGGTATTCCAAAATGGATGCCTTTCTTCTCTCGCAAAAATTTCAGAGATGTAGATCAGATCCAAATGTGTATTTACAGCAGCATGATGGTCATATAATTATCATTGTTTTATATTTTGATGACTTACTGATCACAGGTAGCACATTTGCCTCCATTTCAGCCATCAAAACTGCTCTCCACAATGCCTTTGAAATGAGTGATTTGGGGCTTCTAAAACAATTTTTGGGGCTTGAAATTGAGCAAAATTCTGATGGGATTATGGTCACTCAGTCCAAATACACTTCAGACCTATTATTCAAGTTTAACATGGCTGAATTTAGGCCCGCACCATTCCCTTTCCTTTCAGGGATCAGCCTTGAAGAAGGAAAACACACACCTCCCATGGACTGCACTATCTATCAACAGCTGGTTGGTAGCTTATTGTACTTGACACATTATAGGCCTGATATTTGTTATTCCATGAATTGTGTATCAATATACATGAATCAGCCTCATGATATTCATTGGAAGGCAGCCAACATGATCCTCCAGTATATTCAGGGAACCAGGACCTACGACATTCACTATGCTGCAGACTCCGAGCTAGAGCTGGTTGGATACACAGATTCTGATTAGGTAGGTGATTCTATTGATCGGAATTCAACTTCTGGATATGGATTCATGTTTGGTGGTGGCCCCATTTTCTGGTCAAGCAAAAATCAGGCTGCCATAGCACTATCTTCAGCAGAGGCCAAGTATCGAGGAGCGGTGAGTGCTTGCATCCAAGCAGTTTGGTTGCAAGGCATTCTTTCAGAGTTTGATCTTGGTATTACTTTGTCCACTGTCCTCTTTTGTGACAACCATAGTGCTATTAATATATCCATGGATCCATTTACCAAGCAGAGGACCAATCATGTAGAGATTCACATGCACTACATCAGGGAGCTAGTGCATGACAGGACCATCATTCTGCAATACTGCCTGACTGATGAGCAGATTGCAGACATCTTCACCAAGAGATTTTTAGAAAAGAAGTTCACTTACCTCCATTCACTGTTGGGGGTGATTTCATCAGGGTGATTCATACTACTTTCAGTGTTCAGCTTGATGGGGGGGTTTTCCCATTGGGTTTTCCCTCTTTTCCTCACTTAATTTGTTTTGAGCATTGTTTCACTTTCAGCATTGTATAGGGTGACCTATGGCCTTAGTTGCTGGGACCATAGCATTTTTATCCTTTTTTTTTTCTAACTCCTCCTGAGTATAGCTTAACGGGGGGTGTTGGAGACATTTACCACCATACACACTCTTTTTGGTCAAATTGGCCTAGTTAAATCACTATCCTAAGTATAATTGACATTAATTGACATCAGTGGAGAATTAACTG
Organism: Pseudotsuga menziesii; assembly: GCA_001517045.1. Classification (NCBI taxonomy): domain Eukaryota; kingdom Viridiplantae; phylum Streptophyta; class Pinopsida; order Pinales; family Pinaceae; genus Pseudotsuga; species Pseudotsuga menziesii. Next base: position 83,268 of record LPNX010058272.1, read on the forward strand.
ACATCATCCAGTCACACCCACGCCTACCTACAGTCAAGGAGGCTAACTTATCCTTCTCCTACAGTCAAGGAGGCTAACTGGAGCACTCCGGGGGTGATCTGAGTGATATTAATGCACCTAATTGCTAACTGGTGGTTACAATCAGTTAAACCAGTCAGTTAAGGCAGCTCCTCTCATTAAATATATTATTTAATGATGTTTATTATTATTTAATGATCTGGAGTCAACAGGGGTGCCTCCACCAACTTCTGATGATCAGTTCAGCTTCAATTAACCTCATCGGGGTTCATTGAAGTCATTGAAGCACTAGCACTTGATGGTTGGCTTGCTATGACATGTGTTTGATCTCTTTTAGTTGAGATTCATTCATTTATTGCACTCTGAACTTAGTTAGGGTTTGGTGAATCAATTAGGGTTTTGGTCAAGTGGTTAACTGAGTGTGAACCAATGGCTTACAGTCAGTTAATCTATACTCACTCATTGAATTCGAATGACCTCCTTAGGTATTCGAATTCCTCATTGATTCAAGCTATTGCTTGACATTGTGATTGTAACTATTCATTGTTAATTGAATACACAGAGAGGAAACCATTCTTGTTCCGATTAACACCATTTCTGAGTTATTTGTTGATTATTTCTTAATGAGATTGATTATTTGTTCCTAGATCAATGTTCAATATTAATAGAAGCTTCTCAAGATAATTCGCGGGACAAGGAATGGGGTGGGATAGCTTGCTTTGATGAAATGCTTTTGAATTCTAAGCTAGCCTTGGACATGAACAACAATCACTTTGCAGAGACAGAGGATTTCATTTCAGTATTTAAAGCACTTCCTTTTGGGATTTAGGAAAGACATGGTTTGAGGGAATTCTAGATTTGTAATAAACAAAATTGGTTTCCAAACATTTGATGAGGAACTTTGAAGTAATTGCATTCAACTTAGTAGAATTGGAACAAAGGGCATATTTTTTGGCTAGAGCTGCCATAAACCTTATATCTGGAGCTAGTTGGGTATCCTAGGGGATTTTGTAGGAGATCTGTAAATATTAGACTAAATTCTTTGAATTTTCAAATATTAATATAACAGTGTTTGCATTTCATTCCCATATTTAAATTTGGTGTTCGATGCCTACTGAGATCCTTCAAACTCCTCCCAATGATTGGGGATTTTGTTATATTTTCTAGATCTCCATTCCAAATAGTTGCATTTGCTCTAAATCTATAAATCCTTTGAGATTTCTATAATTTTCTCATCAAACTTCTCTATGGATTCTCTATTTTTTAGTATTTTCTTGATCCAATTGGATTTGCACAACAACCCAATTGGCTATCAGCTCAGGTTATACAAGGATGGGCACAAGCAAGGTTTAAGACTATGGACAAGGTAGCATACAAGGTTTCACGTATCCCTCTACAGACTCAAACCGAATAGTCACACACTGGAGTTCCATATCACCTGTAATAAATAACTTCCAGACTATTACTTATTAAATCATACTGTTGTCATCAGAACTACTCCAACAAAATTTCAGTTTCTGGCAGCATCTAGATCTCAAAGTGACCACTCAGGTTTCAATTTGAATACCAAGATCAAATAAAAAATCAATCACGATGACACTCATGTAGAAGAAAGGTGTGCATATAAAGAAATACTGAATGTATCTCCAATGAATTTTCCCAAGCCATCGAGTTTCCAGATGTCACTCTAAACATCAAGGAGTGAATACTATGTTAAAAATCTATGGGCAATGTTTATGGGTAAAAAGAAATATTTGATATTCTCTCCGATAAAGAACACTGTATGGGATTTACATATGAATTGATCAGTGATGTGTAGCGTCAAAGCAACGGGATTTTGTTTTTGAGGGGATCGGGCAGAGTTTAAATGATTTTCTAAGGAAAAGAAATTATCATCCATTTCACATTGATATTGTTCAGGAGCTTGGCAAACAGCTTTTGGAGTCTGTGTCATATATGCATCACTTGCATCTCATTCACACAGATTTGAAGCTTGAAAATATACGTTTTGCCTCTTCAGAGTACAAGAAGATTCCATATTATAAGAAGGGAAAATTTGAAGAAGTTATGCTTGAGTTAAGAGGAAGTAGCACAAGTTCTGTAGAAGAGGATGCTGGTTGGTTTGATCTTCTCAGTAAACATTACTGGAAAGTGGTCAGTGTCAGAGCAACACTTTTCCTGTTTAAGTAGCTTGCTGGCATAAATGTTGTTGTTTATTACTCCACTTCTGTGTTTCAGAGTGCTGGTATTGCTTCTAATGTTGCAGCAAGTGCTCTTGTGGGGGCTTCAAATGTCATTGGTACAGCCGTGGCATATTCTTTAATGGACAAGCAGGGAAGGAAGAGCTTGCTTATAATGAGTTTTACAGGAATGGTTGCTTCTATGTTGCTTCTTTCTTTATCCCTTTCGTGGAAAGCATTGGCACAGTACTCTGGCACTCTTGTTGTTCTCGGGACTGTCTTGTACATCATTTTACAAGTCTCCTAGTTCGCAATATTCCCCTGGATTGCAGGTCAGATGAGCTTCGAATGCCTTTTGAGCACTTTGGACCATTAAAGGATGTATATCTGCTGAAGGACTACTATACAGGGGAGCCTTGTGGTTTTGGTTTTGTGCAGTTTATAGATCCTCAAGATGCTGCAGAAGCCCAATATCATATGGATGGCTAGTATATTGGTGGGCATGAGATCACCGTTGTTCTTGCTGAAGATAATAGGAAAAATTCTGATGAAATGAGAGTGAGAACCAGAGCTAGGGTTCCTCGAGGCTATGGATGGCGATGGTCACCTCATTGTGCTCTCTCTCAATCAAGGTCATGATATCTTGATCACCATTCCACATCTCATAGAGGTGGACATCATTCATGATCATACTCTCCAGTACCTCATCGAGGACATGATTACTCTGTTTCGCCTCGAGACAGACACGACAGGTCCCCAAAAAATTTTCTCTGGGAGCTGGTCCTGTTCTGGCTCTACTTCTACCTGATATTTTTGCATCACGCATCCATTCCAAGGCTGTTTCCTTGTCTCTTGGAATGCACTGGGTTTCAAACTTCATTATTGGTCTATACTTCCTCAGTGTGGTTAACAAGTTTGGAATCAGCAAAGTGTATTTAGGATTTGCTACTGTGTGCCTCCATGTTGTCATCTATGTGGTGAATAATGTAGTTGAAACTAAGGGCCGCTCATTGGAGGAGATTGAACATGCCCTCAGTGTTGCAACTTAAGTTATGCCCAGAAGAGCTATAGTCTTATGAAGTGTGATAGAGAATCAGAGGCACTAGCAATGTTCCGGATTTAAAAATTGCAACCAGTGGTTAAGAGGGTCATTGTGTAGGGTGATTTAAGCAGGTTTAGTCTGCAGTAACCGCCATTGTAGTTCAAGGAGTATTGGTCATTCTGTACATATTGTGAACCTTGATCAGGCTGTAGAGAATTTTAAGTATTTATTAGCTATTGATATTAGGGAACTTATGTATTTGGAAGATGTCATGAAGTAGCTGAATCTGGGTCGAAATTGAGGACTTATCTATTGTATGGAACACTTGGAGGAGAATTTGGAGGATTGGCTTGCAGAATAATTGGAGGATTATTTAGATGATGACTCTTCCTCAAAGAGCTCATCAATACTCATCCATGAATGAAAGTGGCATTTCATTTAAATGTTTTAGTCATAGTAGAAGTATAACCCTATTAAATAGAGACATGGGTCATTTTCTTGCTTTATTATCCAAACTTGGCAAAAACTCATTAGACTAGATCCAAAAAATGCTAAAGAGGTTAGCTTTGCTATCTTATATATATATTTCATTGTAAAAAAATTAAGGTAGAAAGAGGGGGTGGTAGACATGAGGAAGAGAGTTCTAGCCAAGGGCTGAGATTGTATTGGCAGGGCATGTATACACTCTGTTTTTCTTTATGTAGGATGGCTGCTTTGAAATGATTATAATCATGAGTCTGTTTTGCTTTTATATGAATTGTATCTAGTTATGATTTTATCCTGTATATGGTCAATTACATTCCATTACAAGATTCTTATAATGATGTGCAATTACCTTTAAATGTCCTATTGCAAAACCAGATTCATTCTTTATAAATTCATGCTCGTAGTATTTTATATTATTGTATTTTACAATTATACATTTCCTGATGTTTGGTCTTTAAACCTAGCCTAATCTCTGTACTATTATACCTCTAGCACTCTATCAACTCAGTTACCCATTAAACCAAAATTTAAGATTTCTCTAAGCTTGACCCTAGCAGTCCGGGTTCAACTATAGTGATAACACATACACTAACCAAATTCCTTTAAAACATGACACCTAACACAACCACTACTTAATTAAACATAAAGGTTGGAAGTCTGAATTGGCATTGATTTCAAAGGAGTTGGTCGGACATCTACTCAACCGCCAGCTTTTCAACTAATTCTTCTTTTCCAGTCTGAACAAGTGATGAAGACAACGATCTATAGTAGCTAGATGTCAATAGTTAGGAGCAGCATGAAGAATGTGCTAACAAGATTCACAGGCAAATACAGTCAACTCTATTAATGGTCTAACCTATAGCCATAACATCTTCATGATAGAGGAGAAGCTACACTTATGAGAAGCCTAGGTCTGAGTGATCTCACTTGTCAAAGTATGAAAGTATTTACCCCTGTGATAGGGCTCGATGGATGTAGATGTTGACAGTATACAACAAGAGTTAACCAATTAAGTAGATCAAAATTGAATGGAGCATTAATCTGAGCCTTGAAGAAATCACTCCCAGTCATACTATTGTTCCTGATAAGACTGTATGATCAAGCAGTTAAGTAGGATGAATTTGGAAGAAGAGTTAATATGAGCGTTGAATATGTCACTCTTAGTTAATCTATGAGGAAACCCTAAAATAAAAATATCAGAGTAGATCAGATGATAAAGTAAGACAATTATTTTATAGGCTCATTTAAACAATCATTCGGTGAAAATGTATTTTTAATACCCTTGCTCTTGACACTTGAAGGTTTCCACATCCACAAAGTATGGAAGTCAAGATTAAAATAAATGTCAAGGTTATAGTTCAAGATCGAGGAGTTGGAAGGGTTAATGGACCTAGTAAAGCTACAAGTCACATGTAGAAGAAAAGGGCAGTAAGTCCTTAAAGCATGGACTTAAAATACGCCTCGAGTATATTTAATATATCTCTAAGAAGACAAAAAGACATGGATTTTTAATTCTCCTTTAAAATCAAAATTATATTAAAAGATGTTGGGTCTGCCCCTACATAGACATGTCAACAAGTATAAATAGAAGTGTTGTGTGCTACATTTGTAAGTGAGTTGGCTGTTAGATGCTTTGTAATAGGTTCTCTAAATGGTTTGAGGATCAGTAGTCCAAAGGTATCGTTAGACAAATCCAAGGTTGAGAGTAAGGAGATGCCAGATTCCAAGTTTTGAGTTGATACGGTCAGAGTAAATCACGTTTGGCACAATCCAAAATTGTTCTCAGGGATTATCAAGTTTAGAAGAAGACATTCTGAACTCAAGTGTTAACATTTCTCACAGGATATAACACATTTGTCACAAGACAGATCAAGCAAATCTAAGGGGAAGGACAGATCTGTCCCTTGGCAATTTGCAGTTTCCTAGGGTGCCTAGCTGCTAGCATCCTTTCAGCTCAGTTGATAAAACTTGAATGTAAACCTGATCTCTGTATAAGGCATACATTAAGTGTTTTTTTCCCATTTTGGTTTTCCAAGTAAAAATTTTTGGTGTCTCTTGAGTTATAATTCATTGCTACTACATAAGATTGATTAACTGTTATTAAGTTGAAAGGAAATAATTTGTTAATAATTGATTATTGATAGCAATCAATTATCTATTACTGGTAGCAATTACTACTTCGCAAAAAAGCAACTAATTGAGACAAACAACCAAAACATCATTCTTACAAAAAACAAATAGAACTTCTTAACCAACAATAACTTTGACCAAATATTTTAGAAAACAAAAATGATTTTTCTCATCATCACCAATTAAAATTATATCCTGAAGAAAGCATCAGTGAACTAAGAAAACATTCAAACTTTGAAATAAAAATGAGACACTATCAGTTTTCCTACTTTCAAATTCTATGAAATGGCATTCTTTTTTGTGAGTAGTACAGAGTCTACAGACCTATAAAGTAAACATATGCATGATTATTATTTCCCATGCAATCACATAAACCTCCTATTATTACGGAATGCTAAAAAGTAATTTCTACAAGAAGAAAAAAAACAAAACCTAATATACCCATATGCCATGCTTTATTTAAAAGTTCCCTCAGTTAAATTGAAACCAGAAAAAGAGTCCAAGATTCAGAAACATTAACCTGGATGATACGAAAACTTTTCAGTTGTCACCTCTCGATGAAGGCGTTCAATATATGTATCTGGGTATGATGCATTACTAAGGCCCTGCTTTTTGGATGTTAACACATGCTTCTTTCCAGTGGGCCTCTGATCCAGTGATTCCCTTGGTGGACCTGAAACTACTGAATTTTGATTCAAAAGTTGTTGTCCCTTTCCATGATTTTGTTCTAATCGTTATTTCCATTAAATCTTCCTTGGTATAGGTGGCGCTAAGCCTTCAATTGGAAATTCCAAGTTACAACTCCACCTTTTGGACCATGGCATAACATTTCCCCTTGAGGTATTTTCAGTGCTTAACATTTGTACAACCGACGATTATTCAGACATATAATCAGTCCTTTTCTGATCGCGAAGTTCAGGCATGGTGCCTCCTTCACTACTTGATGTATCTTCCTGTCTCTGATATTTATTGTTAAGCAATGCCTGCTTATCTACTGACCCATTAGTTGAAGCAGCTGAAGAGCGATGACTCTCCCTTGACAAATGAACACAACTGATAAAATAAAATAGTGAACATAGATTTTTGAACACTCAAAAACAATATATGTACTTTTTTTAAAAACTGAAAGTAGATTTCTTTAACCCATTTAGGAAAAAAGTGCTACATAAATTACCCATTTTCCCGAAGAAGAAGAAATTAGTGATAAAATGCCAGAACTTGTACTGCTTGACCACTCGCTTGGGATTCAATTAAATGTTGTAGGGAGATATTATCTAAACCAAAATATCATCATATCAGGCCCTGTTTAAGGTTTTTTTTACCAAATGCATAATTTCCAATTATTCTATCAAAACAGAAACAAAATGCATTTGAACCAGAGCACTTATTACATTTGAACCAAAACCAGTTGATGAAGCAATCGTTGAAGCAGTCGATGTATTTGTTTTATATGAAGAAATTGATTATGTTTTAGCAGCACCTAGAGTACCTATAGCAAAGATAGGAGCAGGAGCACCGGTAGAGGTAGTAGCTTACCTTGAGGCTCGAACCAGTTGATCCCGTAGAAGCAGGGGTAGGAATAATAGTCATTATGTGGTGCATGCAACAATAGGGGTGTTATAAGAGAAGGGCAAGTTCAAGGTGGCTGCTACAGCCTATGTAGACATTTATTTATGGCAATAACAATAAGATGCATGCATCAAGGGATAGTGCTCCAAGCCAATCTTCTAGCAAATTAGTATAGTTGTACATCAAGAGTAATATTTAGCAAGGGAGCATGGTATTGAGTTCTTTTAAGCATGTTTTTGTTAGCAAACAGCAGCAACCTATGGAGGAAGCACACCCTAGATAATTATACAAATCATTTTTGCAAACAAGTTCACATAACATCTATACTAACATAAAATACGGCCCATCCTCCCTGGGAAATCTTGTTGTTGTCACAAAATTGTTTGGTTCATTATAAAAATGTTCATATTACACTTTGTGTAGTGAAGATGTAACAAGACTTTGAAAGATTTTCCCAATTACCAAGACTGTAGGAAACAAGGAGGTGACTTGGATAGCTATGATAGATGAACTCTGAAGTAGAACTCCCCTAGGATATAAGGAAGGCCTCCCTAATGTATAAGGAAAGGCACCACTGATTAGAGTATCTGAATAATGTCAATAAGGACCAATCCGAATCCCACTGCTACTGACGAGCGTGTTGCTATTGAGGATTTTGTTTAGTCAGCTAAATCAACGAATTCAAGGTAAATTGGTGGCACTTCCCATGCTGCTTAAACCGGTGATGGTGTATTTTCTTCATTTCAGACCAGCATTTTACTTATTTTCCCAGTAGTTTACCCTGCATAGGCATAGCAGGGGGTGCAGGGAACATCCAAGCCAAGACCCCTTTCAGTTCCAGTTGGGAACTCATCATAGTGAGTTCTGTAGCCTCTACTGGATCCAAAAGCAGCAGTAGCAATTTTTTTAGTTGATCCGGTAGAGGAAATAGATTCACCAACTCCGCTCCATGGGATTCTATTCCTGTTCTAGAGCCAATAGCAAAGATCTACTCAAAAACAAATCTTCAGCAAATAAAGGCTAAACTCTAATTGAGCCAAAAAAAATGCACGGAAACAATACATTAACATTAGATATGCGTACATCGAGGGAGCACCTGACAGTGGTGAGAATCAAAGTTGTGAGATAGGAACAAGTAATTATGGTCATTTGATTGTACCAGTCTTTTAATACTTGAGTAATTACGCAAAGCCTCAATAAATGTCATTGATTCGATGTCCCCTGAACCCAAAGTGCATATAAGTTTTGCATCTGTCATAAGCTTTATGGGGTATAATAAGTACCTATACTGAAACAAAACCAGCATAGGCCCTAAGAAGTAGAAGTAGTGTAACCTTCATAAGAAGGAAGAAGGAACAAATTCAACCATAATCTGACAGTGGTCATAACAAATTGTAAAGGTAGTAGAAACTAAAAATACTACAACCCAACAAACAAAGTTTTCCTTACCTATTGTTCCCCCCTACTCAATGACACATACATAAGAAGGTCCTTCACTTCCATTCACAGAAATAAGAGAAACACGTTCAATCCACTCCTGAATGGCATCTGTGATATGTGGAACAACCTATATTCCACAATAAATGAATTGAATGCACATAAAAAACTTGCAGAAACTATATTATTATTGATGCTAGAATAGATCTTGTTGTATCTTAGATAAGCACACAAAATGATCCAATACAACTTGTTTTTAAAGGGTTAGGTCAATGTGGGTTAAAATGAAACTCCACAATTATGCTCTAGAAATCTAGACTATTGACAGGATAGTAGAAACCTTGGAAGACAGAAGTCAAGCTTATTGCAGGATTATTAAAGCAGCGTGACATACATATGGAAAAGTTATGATAAAAATGACATTATTAAATAAATCTCAGGAAAACATGTAATTCCATGTACCTGAATAGTCTTTCACTAGTAGTCTCCCTTCTGTTCTTTGTCAATGAATCAGATTATAATTTAATTACTAATAGATTAACAAATGACACTGTTACAAAGAAAAACATATACAAAACTAAGGAAATTACAGGCACTCCTCAATGACCATTGCATTGAAATAGAATTAAAAAATAATAGATATTGTGACCTTAAATAGAAGAAAATGCATTTAAAAGAATCAATACCTAGTATATTTTCCTAATGGTGACATTGTTATCTTGATTTAATCTCACATCCATAAATCTTTCATAGTTTCCAAGATGTCAACCTATAAAAATAAAGAACAGTTCAGAACTTAAGAATTTCCAACACTACACTGCTAGCATATTTTTCATGTCTATCCAAATAATGCTCTAAACATTATAAGACAAAGGGATGATGCATAGATACATATGTTAGGTTTCAGTTGCTTCAAAATTATTTTCACCTAGTTAGAAGAGCACTTCATGGGGATGTGAAGGGTTTGTGCTCTCCTTGTCACTTCATTTATATTTTACTTGCATTTGAAAATCTTATATTGAGAGTATGTTTTCATTGGGATTAGTGCTAGCAAGGTGCACTTCTTGATGTGGGAGTTGGACATGGAATGCATTTGGCATATTCTACAAGTGCACTTTTTTAATAGGATGAGCAATTGTCATTTGTGAAGTATCCACTTTAGAGGCTATTGAGATAGTTTACCTTAGGAATATGTAACCACCTTACACAATTTGAGGATGAACACTCAAGTTTAGGATCGATTGATTGGAGGTTATAAAACCCTAATGCAACAAGTGGACACCTTTCTTTGAGAAGCACTCCATTTAAGGCATTTTTTGTTGACTTAGCCTCTGGTTTCTTGTAGACTTAGCCCAGGTTTTATTGTTGGCCTCCCTCACCCTAGTTTCTATAAAGAGAGGAGAGTATTTGTTAATAACAACTATTTTGTACCTGATAGATTAATGGTTAGTGCAATACTTGCCATTTGGAGAATCTTGGAAAATAATGCATTTCTCTTGTAACAAGGATTAGTACTTGTGGGATGCTAGCACGATGGTTCTTTGGCTTGTGAAATGCAAGTGTTGAGTATCATAGCTTATGGGATGCAAGTGCAAAACTCCTTGACAACTTGTGTGATGCAAGTGAGAGATCTTGGGGTTTTACCATTGGTGGGATGATAGCTTGTCTAGAAGCTCCAAAGATTGGCTGTCAAGCTTGGTGGGATTTCTCAGTTGGCCTTTGTACTAGTAGTGAGTATCTACAATGATTATGAATACCCTAGCTAAGGTTTGGGATGCAATGAAGAGTCCTTTATTGGGATGAGTTGAAAGGATTTTATTTACCAGCTTTGGATAAGTTAGGGTATTGTAATTTATCTTCATTACTGTGATTGTATGAAGTGTACTATTGTTGTCCTAAAATTGTGATTGAAGATTTTATTTTTCCAGTGTTCCACGGGGACATGTCTCCCAGGGTTGAGGGATTTCCCTGTGTGTTTCCCACGCCCCGCAAGTTGGGAAGCTACATAAGAAACATTTCCTAGAGCCCCCCTTTTCAGAAACATGGGGAAACGTAGGTCTAGGAGGTTCCCATATTGGGGGGTTCCCACATGCCCCCTCCTAAAAATGGGGTGCTCCCACACACTCCACCCCTCAAATTTTTAAATTTGTTTACTTAAAAACAAAAATGGTTCATCTTAAATTTTAGATGTTTACACTAAATGGTCATTATAAATCGAAATAGAAACAAATAAAAAGAAACAAACATTGATATGATTTGCTTGGCTATAACGATTACATTTTCATTACACTAAACTCTTCGGGAACACAAGGATGCTAGTATGCAATTGGTCATGGGATGAGGAATTGATATGTTTATATGTTGGGGTCCATTTTTATTTTTTTCTATTTTTTTATAATTTTAGAGACCGACACCCCTATGTTAGGGTCCCCGATGCACCCCGCACCCCCCCCCCCCCCCCCCCCCCCACCGTACCCCAAAATAAACCAAAATTTTGGGGTGTCTCTACACAGCCCTAATGTGTGTTTCCCTGCTCCAACACTCTCGTGTTCCGGAAACTTGGTGGAACACTAGATTTTTCTCATGTATTGAGCATGTTTCATGGATGTTTTAGTATGTTGATGTATTTGGGAAATGACACTGAATTCTATATTGTTTTAGCATGGCATGCTTAATGAAACTTTTTGTTGTAATTGAAATAATTTTAATATTTGTGTATTGAGATAGATCTTTCCCTAAGGGCTGCTGAAATGATCTATACTTGAAGTCATTGTGGTCTCTACATTCTTGAGTTTTTCTAGTAGTAGTTTGACAAACTTGAGGTTTCTTGCATACTTGTGGAATAAATTATTTTCAGCACTAAGGCTGAAAACTCCAAGAATTAAATATGTGGTCTCATAGAAGCGAGATGGAAATTTCAGATAGGGCACTCGCAGATTTTCCAAATATCTACAACAAACAACTAATTCGAACAAATAGTGATAGGACTTCTGCATCAAATTCTATATGCAATTAGAGTTGTGGACACCAACCATTCATAGCAGAATGATGAGACCCTTCAAGAGGAAGTTTTCCTGTGGACTCAAGATTCTAGTGAAAGACAGTCACCAACAACTAATCATCATTGAAGAAGAAAAATGTTCGTTCACTCAGGAGAAGAACCTTCCATAGAATGAATGCTAGGCACAATATGTACAAGGCAACTAGCTATGTTCCCATTGTATTTTTTGTTTTTTTGTGCTGTAAATGCCATATAATTATCTAGTACTAAATCTTTTAAAACATTGATGCATAGGATAGATATATATGGAAAATTGCAGTATGCACATGCCATTTGGACAGTATGGATCCCCCTGGAGTGAGTTTATATATAAATAATAAAAACTATTTTCATCAACAAAAGAAAAGTGTTGCTTCCTAATAATATTCAACTATAAGCTTCAATTGAGATATTTGACCATGAAAATTATTCCAAATATTTCCACGGATTCGAAGTCCCAATCATGTGGATACGGGATACATACCATGAAAGTAGGGAAAACCATACAAATAGGAAAATGCAAGGTTACTTGGTTATGGATTTTGTTGATGAAAGAAGAGTTATATAGATATGCAACAAAATCTTCAAAAAGGGCCTAAATCCTACCTAACCTTAAAAAATTTAAAGGAAACAATACTAAAATTGGATATACTATACCTCAAGGGAGCATTCGACAATGGTGAGAATCAAAGTCATTTAAACCCTGAAATATTTTTGAAGTTTATATCCCATTGGAAACCCCAAGACCCTCTTAAACACAAAATTCATGGAGAGCCTAAATCAGGGTTTTCAATGCCGATCAAATTCTTTTTCTAGAGAGCTCCACCATCGATTCCTCGATTCCTTGAGGTTTCTAAAAATTATGATGGCCAGAGAACTAAGAACGAGTTACCTCTTTGGACAAAAAATCCAATATGCCCCTGTGTAGTGATGCTTAATAAATTAATTCTGATGAATTAATGAGCTTTGTCTCAGCTATAGTCTATCTTCCTTCAGATATCTCCCTTCACATGCCAAGGATAGGGTTTGAGGTTTTCCAAATTCTGCAACACACCAAAGGAATTACCAAATTGTACCAATTCATTGTTTCACAGCAACTTCAAATGAAAATGAATATATGTATTTTCTTGTTTATATATATATATATATATATATATATT
>LPNX010058272.1:96552-143729 GCA_001517045.1 Pseudotsuga menziesii
CCACCAATCAAGGGAGATGGGAGATGGGATGCAGGAAAAAACATTCTTATATTGACACATGCGCAATATAATGGAAGGTGGTCTACAGAGGATTTTCAGTAGTTGGACGTCACGGGAGAGCTTGTAGAGGTTATAGGCCATGAGTACCACTCTATACTTCCTATTAGTCATGTTAATTCACTAAATCATGTTACAAAATAATCCATTTAATGTTCATCCATGGAATTGGGTGGTTTCAGTAAGCGGTGCATATCTGCGCCATGCATTAATGTTGAGATGTGACACATGAGGGGGTCTATAATTTACTAAATTCTAACACTGTGGATGGATTCACAGTCTTTTAAAATTGCAATTTTCCATTGTCAAAGTGACAAAACTAAAAATGACCAAATGTTATGTGGGAATTTTTAGTCTAGATATCCTGTGACCAAATTTGGTGATTTATCTTGGTCTTTTTTAGTCCATTTTTTATCAAGTGACCAAAAGTGGTCATTTATATTGGTGTTTTTTAGTTAGGTCACTTAAATTTATCAATTTTGGTCATTTAAATCAACAATTTTAAACATTACTTTTAACATTTGGAGACAATAACCAATGTGACCATATTATGGATCCAAACCACCTCCATACTATATTTGAGGTTTGATGACCTTTTCTATAAAGATCATAAAAACAAACTAACGGGAGTTTACAATTCATCGCCATTCTAGGGAGATGTCAATTAAAATAGTGCCTTGGGTTAGTAAGATCACTAAGAAATTACTACAGTCAGTAATAATACATTATTATTTAAGAGATTTCCAGAGAACTTCTCACCGAACTGAACCACCATCAAAATTTATTGTCTGGTATGAACTTAATTTCTCTAGTAATTGCTACTTTGACTATGATCTCCATTACACAGAAAGAGAGAAACCAATTTTATATGACACATAGAATGATTTTAATGCTTCTCAAGGCAGACCAGGCCTAGTTTCCCACAGTTTTGATCTGTTTAAACATCATATAATTTGATCAAAAAATCAAAAAATCTAAGGGATATACAAATAAATATTTTAAAGGGAATTCTACCTTCTTTTCATACGCTCTAGTGCATGTATTTTTGGGTATTTATCTTCACTCCTTGCCATTAAAATCTACATTCGATCTATCAACCCAAACTTCGATAAATTACCCATTTAAAAATGATTTATGGGTATTGAACATGAATGTCAGGAGAGCCTGCAATGGATCCTTGAACATCCATTCATTCTTCAAAGCAACCAATAATAGAATGATAGTGCCCTCTTCTCCTATCATAATAAATATTAAATTTTGTGTAGTATAAGAAATATTTTTCGAAAAAAAATTGTCATTGACTCTATTTTCTTACTTAAAATATCAAAATTGTCTGCCCTACACTGTTGTGTGTCTTGTTGGGTTTTACTTCATTTTTATCAAAGAAACCTGCATGTCTAATCCAAAAGACCGAACACCTTGAGCAACTGCTTCACACAAATAGATCATAGATCAACACACCCATGTTTGTCATGTGGTTAAAAACTTTGAGAGGGAAACAGGCCATGGCCCCAGCTAAATAGCTACTTGTAGTAGTTTATTATGCAAAAGAAAGAAAGTTACATGAGCTTCTCATAATCGATCAACTAGCAAAGGACCCTCTATGATCTTTCAATAGAGATCATAGACCAATCAGGTGTTAAGCCACGGATCAATGGTAGGTATGATCTAAGAGAAGTTGAACCATCGGATCACTCTATGTCTAGAACATATCGTGACCGTGGGATTAGAATATTTACAAATGCATACTAAAGAAACACACTTTTACCTAATGGATATATTACACAAGTTGATCTTAACTAGCTCCTAAGTGTCTAAATATCCTAACATCCCCCCTTAAGAACAACTTGGGATAGGATTGAAGGATTTACAAAAGTGACACTATTAGGAGAAGGAAGGAGGCATTAGAGCCTATCCCCCCTTAAGGACACATTCCTGAACTCCTAACATAGACCAAAGTTTAGAAAACTTCACTTCTATAAGAGACTTGGTGAATATGTCTGCAACTTGATCATCTGTAGGGAAATAGAGCAATTCAATAACACTATCATGAACAAGATTTCTGATGAAGTGCATGTGTAGCTCAATGTTTGTTGCGCTGATGTAGAACTGGATCTTTGGCAAGCTTGATGGCACTTTGATTGTTGCACCAAAGTGGAGTAGGCTGCTGCTGCTTGAATCCAAACTCTGAAAGGATCTGTCGAAGCCATAAAACTTCCTGACTAGCATTAACTACGGCTTGATATTCTGTTTCTGCTAAAGAAAGAGCAAGAGCTTGTTGTTTCTTAAAAGCCCAAGTGACAGTCTAGATCCCAGACTAAAAATATAACCTGTAGTAGACTTTCGATATCAGGATCGCTGGCCTAATCTAAATCAGTGAAGCCAACCATCAAAGGTTTCCCCCCTGTACTGTAATGAATCCCAAACTGAATTGTACCTTGAGTATATCGAAGTATTCTTTTTGCTTTTTTTCAGTGACTTTCATGAAGAGTTTGCATATAACAGGCAACACAACCAACGGCACATTAGAGGAAATTTCAACTCAAAATGGGCCTTTTAACTTTAAATCAAATTCCATGCCATCATGTGTTAGCCAATGAAATTGCTTTAAATTTGAAATACCGTTTAAACACTTTTTTAATATAAATTTGGGGATAGGTATCATAAAAAAAACTACTTTTTTTGTTTGTATCTTCGACATATATCCCCGTGGTTTTACTCAAATTTCGATCGGGAGAGCTCGTTGGATGCAAAATTAAATTCTGCATCCAACGAGTACCCACTTGGCATACTTGTGACAGACCTTGCTTCCCGAAAAACAAGAAATACCTGAAAAACATGATGATGACATCATCATCATGTTTTTCAGGTATTTCTTGTTTTTGGGGTATCGTGGTCCGTCAAAAGTATGTTGAGTGGGTACTCGTTGGATGTGGAATTTAATTTCACATCCAACAAGCTCTCCCGATTGAAATTTGAGTAAAACATGGGGAGATATGTTCAAAATACAAACAAAAAAGTGGTTTTTTTCTTTTTCTTCCTGCAAAATTAATAAATATTATTTTATTATTTTAACTATTATTTTATTAATTTTTTTTAGGAGGCCCATTTTGAGTTGAAATTTCCTCTAATTTGAAGGAAAGGTCAGGATGGGAATGAGTCAAGTATAAAAGACTACCAACAAGCTGACGATACAAGGTGGCATCTACTTCAGGGGAAGTACAAGTGGCAGAAAGTTTAACTCCAGACTGGAAGGGAGAAGGGGCTGGTTTACAATCTTCCATGTGGAAGCGACGAAGAAGGTCACAAGCATACTTAGATTGGGAAATAAATATCCCTTCTTTGGTTTGCAAGACTTTGAGACCAATAAAATAATGCAAATGTCCTAAGTCTGACATTTCAAAATTTTGCTTAAGACTAGAATTTACATGGGTTATAATTTTAGGGTCACTACCAGTAAGGATAAGATCATCAACATAAAGAATAAGTATGATGAGATGGTTTTCTACTATCTTGATATAGACATTGGGGTCAGAATGGCGTCTAGGAAAACCAGTGTCAAGGAGAAAGCTATCCATTTTGGCAGACCAAGCTCTAGGAGCTTGCTTAAGGCGATATAAGGATTTCTTAAGGAGACAAACAAGCCTAGAGTTATCCTGAACATATCCAGGAGGTTGTTCCATGTAAATTTCCTCTTGTAAATCACCATGTAAAAAGGCAGACTTTACATTCATTTGATGGACTTCCTAGTTATGTAAGGCTACAAGGGAAAGAACAAGGCGGATGGAATTCATTTTTGCGACAGGAGCAAAGGTTTCATTGTATTCAATCCCTTCAACTTGGGAAAAAACTTTGGAAACTAACCTTGCCTTAAGTCTTTCAACACTTCCATCTGATGCATACTTAGTTCTGGAGACCCATTTACATCTGACAAGTTTTCTTTTTTTTGGAAGAGGAACGATATCCCAGGTATCGTTCGCCATTAAGGAACGATATTCTTCATCCATAGCTGCATCCCAATCAGGATTTCCTGAAGATTCTACAATAGTTTTTGGATCATGATTCTCGGAAACTTGAGCCAAAGGAGAAGATGCTCACTAAAACTGAGAACGTGTTCGACGTTGATCTCTAGGATCACCGGCAAGATCACCAGCTGCTTCACATGTTGAATGTACCCATCGAGGAAGCATTGGTGCTAGTGCAATTGGAGGAACATGAGCAGGCGGAGGTGGATTTTAATTCTCACTGTCATCATCAGAAACTAGAGTTGGAAACCTATTAAGGAATTTGGAAGAACAAGAAGAAGGCACAATCACCAAATCAGGCTCCCAGGCCAAAGATGGCACACTCGCCAAGTTAGGCTCGCAGGCCAAGACATTTTCATCAAATTTAACATCTCTTCTAATGATTATATCATGAGAATGTGGATGGAAAAGTCTATAACCTTTTACATCTTCTGAATATGCAACAAATATGCACTTTTCACTTTCAGGCTGCAATGCGTTCCATTTTTCATCTAGAATGTGAGCCCATGCTTCACAACCAAAAACAAAAAAGTGACTTACATCTGGTTTAATTTTACTCCATTCTTATTCCGGTGTTATACCTTGTAAAACTTTAGTGGATGTGCGATTAACTATGTAATTTGCACAATTTATGGCCTCAGCCCAATATTGAAGACTTAGTCCCTTAGATTGGATCATACAATTACCCATTTCTTTTAAAGTGACGTTCTTCCGTTTAGCTACACCATTTTGTTGTGGTGTATATGGAGCAGTGTGATGTTGTTGGATTCCTTGTTCAGTGCAGAAAGCAGTGAACTTGTTGTTAACATATTCTCCTCCATTGTCAGATCTTAACTTAATAATTTGATGACCAGATTATTTTTCAACAAGGGCCTTGTAGGCCAAGAACATGTTAAATACTTCGCTCTTAAGTTTTAGGAAGTAAACCCAAGTGCGTATGGAGTAGTCATCATTGAAAGTTAAGAAATATTTGAAACCAGAAAAGGAAGTAGATGGAAGAGGACCACACAAGTCACTATGCACAAGCTCCAAGGGAACCCAGGCGTGCCAAGAGGCACGTTTGTCAAAACTCTCCCGATGATGTTTTCTGAGTACACAACTAGAACAAACACCATCCTTGCAAGATACGATTGGAAGACCAGTCACCATATTGTCTTTACATAGTTGTTGCAATGAGCGATAATTTAAGTGACCAAATCCCTCATGCCAAAGTTTGCTCAAGTTATCACTATGAGAAACAAAAATTGAAGGAAAAGGTGATACCCAAAGTTGTTAAATTTGTACAACCTAGTAATATCATCAACAATTCCAGTAGCAAGGACATTTTGAGGATTTTTAAAATCCTTGATTACAACTTGGTGAGGTGTAAACGTCATAGTTTTACCTTCACTTGAATGAGTAATTTGATAGACTGATAACAAATTGCAAGAAATTTTTGGAACACATAGTACATCACTGAAATGATCATTTTCTACTGGAACTGTTCCAGATCCTCTACACTTAGAGATCTATCATTACCAACAAATATTTGTTTAGTGTTACATTCATGCATAGTAGAAAAGATGGCTTGATCCTTAGCCATATGATAAGATGCTCCAGAATCAATGAGCCATTCATTTGAAGTAGAAGAAGAAGATGCAGTATAAGAGTAACCAGAAACACAAAGTGCATGTCCATGAGAGTTAGATTCTGAAGACGAATCTAGGCTAATGTGGTGCTTCTTCATTGCTGCTTCCAAGGCTACCATCTTCTTGAAACACTTAGATTCATCATGATTATCTTTCCCACAAAAATTGCAATGACGCTCAGTCTTCTTTCCTTTTGGCTTGGATCCTTTGTCATTTTTAAAGAAGGAACTGACTGAGAGGGTTTGAGACCCTTGTTGTTTGGCTTATTATTGCAAAAATTATGTTTCTTCAGAGGCTTGGAATTTTCTTTCTGTTGGGACAATAAGGCTTTCCTAAAAATGGTTCCAGATGCGGAATCGAAACGTCGACCTAAAAATGTCTACTGCGGATTGTCCAGAAAAACCCTATAACAACTTATCTTACCGCAGAAATCTACAAACTGAAAAAGGCTTTCCTAGTTGCATCTGCATTGTTAATTATTCCAAGATGAATGAGCTTATCTTGCTCTCTAATTAAGGAATCACAAAAGGATTCAAGACTAGGCTCTTGATAGCTAGCTGCAATGAAGGATTTTTTCATGGAGTAGAATGTAGATAAAAAAATAGAATATGCAGGTCCATGTTTGGAAAGAATATGATAAATACATTGTTTTTCTTCTTTCTTAATCTTGCATTCTGCACATAAGAGTCTAAGAGTTTTATACTTAGATAAATAGTCTTGAATGCATGAAAAATCATTTGGATTCAAGGAAATCAACTCATTCTCAAGTTGATTACCCCGAATTTCATTGTGTTTACCAAACACAGATTCCAACTTTTCCCAAGCTATATCAGGTTCATCATTTCCAGATATGTGGAATCGAAAATGAGTAGAGATTGACATCCCAATCCATCCACGAGCTTCATCACATATATTGGCCCATTTAATTTGCTTATCATCATCAGTGGGTTCTGTTTCTTTCCCTAAGGTTATCCTGACAAGTCCCTTACTTCGCAAAACATCCTCCATATGAGATTTCCATGAGAAATAGTTAGAACTTATAAGTATAATATCAAAAGGGGTGGACATAATATAAACTAAATGCTGAAAGAACAGAAACTAACTGTCTAGATGCAAAGAGCTCGAAAAAATATGTAGTTTAAAAAAAAATGGCGCTAAAAACCGATTCTGGATGATAAAGTTATGCTTGATCAAAGAAAATTTTGAAGATGTCCCCAATAGTGACGTGGCAGAAAGTAACTTGACCAACTAAAAAAAAGAACATCCCTCTTCCCAAGATTAACCTTTGACAATCACTTTACAATAAATTTGTTTTTAAGTGAATCACTTTTGTAGAATAAGTGATTTTCACTTTTACAATAATGTTACTTTTAAATAGTGGGGCAATAAATTAAAAGACTTAAGTGACTCACTTTTTATTTTATTTTATTTATGTGAGATGCACTTTTACAATAAAGTCACTTGAAAATAGAAATTGCATGCACTAAAAAGTAGCGTAATAAAACTTGAACTCAAGACCTATTAAGGAATAAAACAACTTTGGACCAAGTGAGCTAAGTTTAAAAGGTGCGTAAAAGAATGGAAAGAGGAAGAGGGCCTTTTTTTTCACTCTTATCTCTCATTCTCCAGGCTTGCCTTTTTTTCCTTTAAATCACAAAAAAAATGAAAAACAAAAGGAAAAGAAACTTTTTCCACACAATGGGGTTAGATCTTGGTTAGTTTACCTGAAAAGTCTACTTTTTCAAGTTTTCTCGTTGTTTCTTATTTGTTGTGATCACACAAGGTGCACAACAAAGAGCATACGTAGCCGAGAAGACAAGAAATAAATAAAACTTTCCCTTACTATTTCTGATTCGGCGCGATCACACAATGTGCACAAAAAAGAGCATACGCAGCCAGGGAAGGCAACAGTCCGAGACTAAAATAGTAAAGATCTAATAATAAAACTGATAAAATATGAGAGATTCAAAAAAATAAAACAAATCCGTCACTGTAACATTATACCTTCAGATTTGTCGAAATGGGTGTTTCTAGAACAAACGGAAACAATTTTCGATGAAACAAAAACTATTTCCCAATGAAAACGATGCCCCAGACACAATGAAGCAGCTCCCATAGGCCACAAATGCATAGAAAATCTAGAACCAAAAACCCTTTCAAAGTTTCGGCAACACCGGTTCTAGATCTTGATCAAAACCGAAAGCGACTCTTCATAAACGCTTTGATACCACATTCAGGTACACAGGGTACTCCCAAAAGACCGAACACCTTAAGAAACCGCTTCACACAAATATATCACAGATCAACACACCAATGTTTGTCACGTGGTTAAAACCCTCGAGAGGGAAACAATCCATGGCCCTAGCCAAATAGCTACTTGGAGCAATTTATTATGCAAAAGAAAGAAAGTTACATGAGATTTTCATAATTGATCAACTAGCCAAGGATCCTCTATGCTCTTTAAATAGAGATCATAGACCAATCAGGTGTTAAGCCACAGATCAATGGTAGATATGATCTAAGAGAAGTTGAACCGTCGGATCACTCTAAGTCTAGAATATATCGTGATCATTGTATTAGAATATTTACAAATGCATACTAATGCATACTAAAGAAAGACACTTTTACCTAATGAATATATTACACAAGTTGATCTTAACTAAATCCTAAGTGTCTAAATATCCTAACACTTTTCACACAATCTAGTGCATGTATTTTTGGGTATTTATCTTCATTCCTTGCCATTAAAATCTACATTCGATCTGTCCACCCAAACTTCGATAAATTACCCATTTAAAAATTATTTATGGGTATTAAACATGAATGTCAGGAGATCCCGCAATGGATCCCTGAACATCCATTCACTCTTCAAAGCAACCAATAATAGAATGATAGTGCACTCTTCTCCTATCATAATACATATTAATTTTTGTGTAGTATAAGAAATATTTTTCGAAAAAAAATTGTCATTGACCCTATTTTCTTGCTGAAAATATCAAAATTGCCTGCCCTACACTGTTGTGTGTCTTGTTTGGTTCTACTTCATTTTTATCAAAGAAACCTCCATGTCTGATCACAAAGGATTTTCCTTCCAATCTACTATCTCAAGAAAATAATCACATGGTATTTACTACTCTATGGATTTCTTCTTCAAGTCAAAATTTACTATATAATATGTATTTGCTTGGATTTATTTATCTCTCTTGTACATGCAAGTTCTTCTTAAAAATTGTCATCTATTCTCTAGGAATCTATTTCTTTGAAGCTATGAATGCCTAAGTAGGTCCAGTATGGTTTCCTTCTTTGATCTTGTTCACTTTTCACGTACAGGCATGATTGCTTCATTAAAAATATTATCTTCTACTTACCATCATGATGAATCCTTGGAAATTCTTGGCTTTATGGATATCGTCAGTGCATGTATGGTAATTTTGTAATAACCATGATTCACGAGTATTCACATATTCAAGGTATCTATATATCATTTTAGTTTGTCGAAGTCTCATAAATATTTTCTTTTCTTTGTTTTTAGTTTTACAATTGTATTGCAATGTTCAATGCTTGAAATGGAAATAAAAATAAAACAATTGAAATAATTAAAACATGAAACAAAGTGGGGTAGCTACACACCCTTCCTGTTTATTCCTTGGTCTGTGTCTTAGATAGAAGACAAAATAAATTCAAAGATGCCTTAAGTAGTTGGTGGAGGAACAATTCCTCTTAACCAAGGAACAAAATTCTTGGATATCAGTCCTAATTACCATATATATTTATTTGACCCATTCATAACAGATGTTCTGAATGTCAAAATTCAGACCTCGGGACTGGATATGAAGCAAGGAACCCAATTTTACGGGTCCATTGGCCCCTTTACTTTTTCTGATCATTGCTGAAGGATTGAGTAGGGCTCTTTATTGTGCCAAAGATGATGGGGTTTATCGTGTTATTTCTTTCCGAAATGATATTTCATTAACACATGTACTTTTTGTGGATGACATTATCATGGTTACTAATAGATCTGAACAATCTTTATCTTCTTTATATGAGATCTTATTGGTTTACTGTAAGGCTTCCAGTATGCATATAAATGAAAAAAAACTGCATTATATTACTCTGGTTTGGATGAGTATGAGATCATTAAATTATAGAATATTTTTTCATTTTCTATGTTAACTATTGAGAATGGCATGATGTATCTTGGTTTCTATCTTAAACCTTGCAGATATGTTTTGAAGGATTGGGACTGGCTTATTTCAAAAGCGGAAAAAAGGATTATGAATTGGAGCTTTCGATGGTTAAATAAGGGAGGTAAGCTCACATTGGTCAAAGTTGTTTTTGAAGCTATCCCAACTTATTGGATCCTTGTGGCTGTCATTCAGAAGAATAGAAAGTTATGTTTTAAATTCTTGTGGTCTGGACATAAGGACTTTGGTGGTCTACCTTGGAATTCTTGGAAAATTTTGGCTTGCCCTAAATTTTTGGGTGGATGGGGGCTGAAAATCCCTGTGGTTTTTGCAAAAGCTCTTGCATCCAAGAGTGTTTGGAATCTTATTGCAGGTTTGGGACTATGGGTTTAGATTGCAGTTCAGAAATATGTTCATCTAATGTCTATATTGGATTGGATCAGAGTATTTGATAAGAAGAAAAATAATATTTCTATATGTTGGAAATCCATTTGATGGGCTTTTGATATTATTGGTAGTAATATTGTATGGAAGGTGTGTAATGGTGTTGATCTGCATATTGGTATTGATCCATGGGCAGGTTTTAAATGGCGACATCTTTTACCAACATTACTACTTGATAAATTACATTCTGGTGGTATTTACTTTCTTAAAGACATTGGAAGCCCTAGTATGACTCTTTTGAGGGAACAAGGGTGGTTATCTGCAAACAATCTTGGCTTATCTGATATTCAAGATGTTTTATGTTGGAATGGTTTTCTAGCCATTCTTAAAGCTAGTCATGTAAGACTAACTAACAATGTTGATATACTATTTTGGAATTTGTCCAAAAATGGTAAATATTCTCCAAAATAAGGTTATTCGCATTTGTTGCAGGACAAGAATGGACTGGATTTTTCCTAGTGGTGGAAATTTTTGTGGAAAATTAAGTGTCCTTTGAAATCAAATTTTTTTGTTGGTTTCTTTTTTCTGATAAGGCACTCACTTGGGATGTCCTATTTAGAAGACATTTTGAAGGACCTGGTAGATGCTATCTATGTAAATTGGATGCTTAATCTGATTTCCATCTTGGGGTGGATTTCCCTTTCACTAAGAGTGTTTGGTTAGATATTGAAGATAAGTTAAATTTCAGGAATCTTTGGTATGGGGAATCTGTGATAGCTTGTTTGAAGAACTGGTGTCTTAATATGGAAGTTAAGCATATTAGGTCTTTACCTATTATTGTTTTGTGGTTTTTATGGAAGGATAGCAACCAAAGTTGTTTTGAAGATCAATCCATGATGCCATCTCAGGTTTTCTGTTTTAATCTGGGTATGTTGAGATCTTTTCCACAATATGATTCTATTCTGAAAATCAAACCTGCCTTTGCATAAACAATTGACAAAAATTATCCTTGGGGTTATTTTGATGGTTCAGCAGCTGAGGCATCAAATTCTTGTGGAGCTGGAGGTATATTTTACATATCTGATAAAATTTCTTTTTCTTTTAAAGCTGGTTTAGGGGCTGGTACTAACAACACTGCTAAAGTCTGTGCTTTAAAGCTTCTACTTACTCTGGCCAGGATGAAGGACTATGCAAAATTACAGATATATGGTGACTCTTAGTTTGTCATAAACTGGGCCAAGGGTAAATACATAATGCATAACTTAGAATTATCCTTAATTCTTCAGGAAGTACACAAAATTTCTGACAGTTTTTAGATGGTGCAGTTTCAGCATATTTATCGTGAAAGGAACAATTTATTTGATTCATTAGCAAAGGATGGAGCAAGGATCCCCGAGGGTTTCTGGCACATTAAAGAATTAAGAGAGGATACATCCTATGAAAATTATTAGATCTTCTGAACAATTTAAAATGACTATCTGTTTTTATTGATGATATTTTGAAATTTGTTTTGGACTATATAGGGCTGGTGATGGTGAACAGTTTGTAGCTGTTGTAGCAGCATTTTTTTATCATATCATTTTTGGATGGTGATGATGAACAGTTGTTTTTATGCTGAATGGATCTGATATATATCAGTCTATTTTGTTTTTCTGAGATACTTCTATTATGAGCTTATATGAACATATGTGAGGATAATGATGATATATCATCATTTATTTTGATCTTATATGTGTATTATTTGATTTTTATTTTGCTTTAGAAAATCATTGTTGGGATGATTCGATGCATGATCTTTTATGATCTATTGTATTGTTCTAATTCAAAGAATCTCTATGTACTTTGTTGAGAATGGACTATTAAGTTCCATTTGATGAATGTAAATGAAATTTACGATTTTTTTCTATGGAAAAAAGGAAGGTATTCTCTTGACACAATTCATCATCACAAGTATTCTTCTCTGCATCAGGTCTGGATCATCATCATTGGATCAACATCAAGTCTAGATCATCACTGGATCATCATCACTGGATCACTATCAAGTCTAGATCATCATCAAAGATGAATCATCATCAAAGATGGATTATCACTGGATCATCATCATAATCATTGCTCCAGCTATCCCGATCAAATGTGCTATATCTTAATTCTACTCATCACAATAATTGCTAAGATCCAACCCCTTTTCATGCTAGTTGTAGGCCTATACTCCATGTAGGTCTTCATTAGCAAATCCAGCCCTTTTTCATGCTGGATGTATTGCCTTTCCTTACAAGGAATTCCCCTACATATCCAGTCATTTTTCATACTGGATGCAGCACCTTGCCACTTGCAAGGATTTCACCTACAGATCCAGTCCTTTTTCATACTGGATGCAACACCTTGCCACTTGCAAATATTTCCCCTACAGAGCAAGTCATTTTTCATACTTGATGCAACACCTTGCCACTTGCAAGGATTTCCCCTACAGAGCTAGTCCTTTTTCATACTGGATGTACCACCTTGCCACTTGCAAGGATTTCCCCTACAGAGCTAGTCCTTTTTTCATATTGGATGTAGCACCTTTCCTCTGCAAGGATTTCCACTACAGAGCCAGTCCTTTTTCATACTAGATGCAGTACCTTGCCTCTGCAAGGATTTCCACTAGAGAGCCAGTCCTTTTTCATACTAGATGTAGATCTCAACACTTATATCTGACCATGGGAGGAACCAATCCTACCACCATGTCATAAGGCAACAGCACTTACATCTGACCTTGGGAGGTTCTGCCTACCACCGTGTGAGAAAGGCTCACAGACTCATCACTTCCTCTTAGAAGGAACTTCTATATGGAGAACACAAAGTTTCTCCTAGAAGTACTCAAACTTCACTCTGGCTAATGGCTTAGTCAACACATTAGCTATCTATTCATTTGTTGCAACATACTGGAGCTTCACGGCTCCCCTCTACACCATATCCCTAATATAGTGGTATTTGATCTAGATATGCTTTAACTTATCATGGAACACTGAGTTCTTCGACAAATTCACACAACTTTGGTTGTTGCAATATATACAAGTAGCATCTAACTAGAGATCAAACAAATCACACAGTAGCTTCCTCATCCATACTACCTCACAACTAGCCGGACAAGCTATGACATACTCTGCTTCGACTGTACTCAGTTCCACGCAGGATTGCTTCCTGCTAAACCAAGATATCACTCTTGATCCCATATTAAAGCAACACCCATAAGTGCTCTTCCTATCAATGGCACTGCCTGCCCAATCTGAATCCACATAACCCTCTAGGTTAATCTTCAGATTCACCTCATACTTGAGCCCCTAATCAACTGTACCCTTCAAGTACCTCAGAATATGCTTTACAACAATCAGGTGAACATGTCTAGGATCCGTCAATAACTGGCTCAATGTGTTCACAACAAATCAAATATATGGTCTCGTATTCATCAGGTACATTAAGGACCCAATCATTTGATGATACATCATAGCATCAACTAAATCTGATGAAGCATCACTTAATAGATTCAGGTTCAATGCCATAGGTGTGGTCATGGCCTTGCAGTCCATCATCTTGACACTCTTTAGGATCTCTACTACATACTTCCCTTGTCCCAGGGAGATTCCATCTACATTTTTCCACACCTCCATGCCTAGAAAGTAGTGCATCATGCCCAAGTCTTTCATCTCGAACTCGCCAACAAGCTTCATCTTCGTATCATAAATCAACTCATCCTCACCTGTTACAAACAGGTCATTTACATATAGTAGGAGTATCACTAGGTTCCCTTCTTCAACCTTGTAGTAAAGGTTGGAATCTGCTTTACTCTTAGTAAATCCCAAACTAGTCAGGAAGCTGTCAATTCTACCATACCATGTCTTGGGTTCCTATTTCAAACCATACAGGGATTTCTTCAATTTACACACATGAGTCTCCCTATCACGTGTCTCAAAACCAAGTGGCTTCTCCACATACATTTCCTCTTCTACTACCGCATTCAAGAAAGAAGTCTTGACATCCATCTGGTGTATCTTCCATTTCATCACTGCAACCAAAGCAAGTACCGATCTGATGGAAGTGTATCTGGCTACAAGTGCAATTTTCTCTTCATAATCTATTCCTTCTTTCTGGGAGAAGCCACGAGCCATCAATCTTGCTTTATATTTCTCTATGCTGCCATCTGTAGCATGCTTGATCTTAGAGATCCACTTGGAAGTTACAACAGACTTCCCCTCTAGTCTTGGGACAACCTCCCAGACATCATTCTTTATGATTGACTAGTACTCCTTGATCATAGCATCCTTCCATTCTTTCTTCACTACTACTTCTTCATAGTTGGCAGGTTCTTTATTAATGATGTCACATAATAGTGCTACATATACGGAGTAGGACCTAGTTCTCTTCCTCTCTCTGTGCATTTCTTCTGGAGCCCCATATCTTTCTGTACCTTGGATATCCTCTCGTACCCATGCAGGTTTCCTCTTGTGAGGATTATTCTCTTGGGGTGGATCTACAGGTTCCTGGGGTTCTTCTATTTCTCGATCGTCTTCTTGAGTTGCATACTTCATATAGTTCATAGTTGTATCTTGAATTCTGGGTACTTCTGTTTCTTCAGGTTCTTCAGCAGGCCTCTTTCTCAATTTGTTGTAAGTTGAGTCTTTGTCAAATGTTACGTCCTTGCTAATGTCAATATTCTTGAATCCTGTGAAGTATATTCTATAAGCCTTCGAGATTTTAATACATCCCACAAATATTCCCTTTGTCCCTGAAGGATCAAAATTTGTCCTCCTCTCTTTCGGAATGTGTATGTACACTGGACAACCAAATATTCTAAGATGAATGACTTCTGGTTTCTTGCCATAGAAGAATTCTTTGGGTGTTTTGTTCTCGAGTACTTTATGTGGAGTATGGTTTTGTACATACACAACTGTTCTAGCAGCTTCTGCCCATAGATGCATGGGAAGATATTGATCATGAAGCATTTCCCTTACAGCTTCCATAATCATTCTATTCTTTCTTTCTACAACTCCATTCTGTTGTGAATTGTATGGAGTTTTCAACTCCCTCTTAATCCCTGAATCTCTGCATAATTATTTGAATTCATTTAATGTGAATTCTCCGCCATTGTCTGATAGAAAGGTCTTGATTTTATTTTCTGTGTGGTTCTCGATCAAGGATTTGAACTCTTTAAACTTGTTGAATACTTCATCTTTGTTTTTCAAGAAGTATATCCATGTCTTCCTAGAAAAATCATCAATGAAAGAAACATAGTATACATACCCACTCAATGAACTGGATGACATTGGACCGCATACATCGGAGTGGATGATTTCCAAGATTCCTTTTTCCTTGCTCTCGCTACTTGGAAATGTCTTCTCCTTTTGCACATCCTTTGCAGACACCGTCATGTTTTTCCTGAAATTTTGGAAGACCTTAAACAACTTTTCTTCCAAGTGGTAGTTCTCTATAGTGTACATGTGCAAGCCTTCTATGCCAAAGTTCATTTGACTCTACTGAGTCATGGACCAAGGGTTGTTTTGGTTGGCTCTTTAGCTTTTATAATCCTCCCTCTTGCTCCCCAATCACAACTGTATCATCTATGGTCTTTCCCTGTAGCCACATAAGAACTTGGCCATCTACAAATGCAACCCTCATGCCTTTTGCATCCACTACAGAGATGGATAGGAGGTTCTTATTTAGTCATGGTACAAAAAAGACATCCTTTATCTTCATAGACTTTCTAGATTCTAACTTGTAGGAGGATTCACCACTACCTTTTATTGGATATTGGTAGTCATCCCCAAGTTTCACCTTGTGGGGTGATTCATGTTCTGATAATTTCACAAATGATTCTTTGAATCCTGTCATATTCTTAGAAGCCCCACTATCGATAATCCAATCCTTTCTCCCATGTGTGACAGTTCCCGTGAGGGCAGAAATCAAAACATACTCTTCATCACTTGAAGAATGTTCACTTTCTTGTTTGAATCTCTTCTTGGAAGGTTCATCATCCTCTGCAGCATGAGCATGATGTCTTATTTTGTAGTTATTCTTCTTTTGAGAGCCATCTTTGTTTTTGGGACAGTTTTTGGAGATGTGTCCTTTCTCATCGCATGTAAAGCATCTAATACTAGAAAGATCTCTGTTAAATCTTCTAGGGTTATCTTTCTAGTGAGAGTTCTTACCTTTGAGATGATGATAGTCCATTCTGCTTTTCTTCGATTGTACTGTGAGAGCTTGATATTCACTTGCCATCTTTTCCTCTTGGGATACTATTCAAGCTTCTTCTTATGAGCATTCCTCCCATAGACTACTGAAGGTGACTAGTTTTCTTCTAGCACAAATTCCTTGAATGAAAGAGTCGCATGACCTAGGGAGACCATTCAAGGTGGTCATCACAATTTATGCTTTCTCCACTTCTTCATCTGGTGCTTCAATTTGTTCTTTGATTTGGGAGATCATTGTAAATTATGACTGTATGGTCTCCACATTCTGGATCTTCACACTCTTCAACTGGTTCCTCAAAGTCATCTTCCGGTTTATGTTCTTCCCTTCAAGCAGCTTGGTCAGGGCATCAAACATTGATTTAGGTGTCTTTAGGGAGGACACCTATTTTATGAGGTGATCCTTGATTGAATCAACAATAATCCTCTTAGCCATGACCAATTTATTTTTGTGTAAGGCCTTAGCCTCATCTCCCTTTGGAACTAGAACCTCTTCACTGATGTAAGAGTCCAACTCATTTTCTTCCAGGACCAGGGAGATCCTATACTTCCAGGATCAGAAGTTATCATCTCCCTCAAGCTTTTCATCAAGCTTTATGTGATGAGACATCTTAACTAATAACCTCAAATGGAAATACAAAATATTTAGATATTACCAATTTAAGAAGCTGAAAACTGGATATGGAGCTAATCTTTTGTAGTGCTGGTTTTCTAGTTCCAGAGAAAATTAGGGTTTGATTTTCCCGGAGTTCTACTCAACCAAAAAAACTCTATTTTTGTCTCTAAATGACAATTTTGAGGAGGAGAGCAATCCTAGCTCTGGCTTACTAAAAAATTCCTCTTCAGTGAAAATCCCTAATTTCTCGATGCAGTGGTAGGTCAAAAACTGAAATTGCTCAGAATCAGATTCTGCTTTGACAAAAAGATGCACCCTTTAGTGGAGAGTTAGCCTAGCCTCCTTTTGCTGATGGATTGTGGAGAGAGACCCAAAAATTAATAAGCCCTAGCTTCCACAGCTGCATAGTGTCTTCTTCTCAAGTTAGCTCTAATACCATGTTAGATTTTTATCAATCAGACAATATGATATTAGGATCTTATCTAAGAGAATAGCATGCACAACAATCAATCATAAGAGACAATGGACAAAAAGATTTTCCTTGGGGAAACCATAAAGGAGAAAACCCCACAACTCTCTTAGAGATAGAATGAGCACCAATGGCAGCAGTAAAACCCAAAGACAATAAGATGATCTCCAATAACGTTTCTCTCTCTTATCCCAACTCCTTCTCTCTCAGTCATGCTCTACAACTAAGTGTGAGTGTCTATGTGTTAAATAGAGAGGCTCACTCTCTATTTATACTAGTTTCTGACTTAACAAAAGATTACCAGTGCTGACTTCTCTAAGAGAGTCTAATAACCCTAGTTCCCCACAATTATGGGGACTTTAACCCCTGATCAACAAGGAGGGTTAACCTCTATGACTTTACATGACTTAATTACATTAATGATTCTCCTGATAGGAACATCAGGGACCAATGAAATACAATATATGAAATATACAAGTGAATACATTTCAAAGTTACAAATACATCCACACCATGAACATAATAACCAAATGCATTGAACTAACAACATGTACAGATGCATTCAATTTCAATACAGTGGAAGCTAATACATTTATTTAAGCATTCAACATGTTCATATTAATTCATAAATAAATACAGTTGCAGATATATAATACATAAGAATACTTATCTTGAAAGAAGCTTGTCCTGCAACATTCCTCCCAACCATAGGCCAGTGTGCTCATAAATCTCTCAGCACCACTACCATCCCCAAGCCGGGCATGACTTCCACAAGGAATAAGGGAACACTAGTAGGCTCACACATAGCCAAATATATACCAAAATTCAGCCAACCCAAAACTACATTTGGGTTGATCATGCTGCTAAGAAGGTGGAAAGCTAGTGAGCTCAACCACAGAGCTATGGACACCTGCATCAGATCTGGCTTGGTTTCTAAATCATCTACACACCGAACACAAGGAAGCATCCCCTTCTCTGCTACACAGTCCCTTGGGCTATGCCTTCTCTCCAGTACTATTTAGGATGTGCAAAGAAGAAAACTAGTCCCTTTAGATCTGTCTATGAGGTTCCATCCTACACTAGGTTTATCAAGCTAGTTCAGACCCAATTCCACTCCAAACCAATTCAAACCAAAAAAAAGATGCACCCATAGAAAAATACAAGTTCCAGGCATGGAAAAAACGTCTTGGAAACCAAAACCGATTTCACCAAATGTTCATTGGCTTCATGTGGGCAAAAACAGCCTCAACAACACCCAAAAATCGTGGGTCTCTTCTACCATTCGCTGTGAAACCAAAAAAAACAGGTTTTCCTCAGCTGGGTGATGAGAAAAAAAAAGAAAAAACATCAAGGAAGAATCCCAGCCACTTATCCTTGCCAAATCGACTTCCCAGCCATGGAAAAACTAAAGAAAACTGCAAAAAACGTGAATGGGAAAAATGGATGATTGAGGAATGGAATTCCTACGTGAGGAAAATCAGCTTCCTGAGTGAGGAATTGCGGCTTCCTCTTCCACATGAAGGATAATGGGTGAAAAATATCCCATTTGGCATGTGTGTGGTCAAAGGTTTATGGGCCCTCCTAGAAATGATGGCTTCCTTCCAATTCTACAACTGCCCATACCTCACAATCCCCAAGGCAATAACTGCCCCAACTAATTCCTTGGAGAATTAAGTGACTAGGTGAATAAGATAAGAAGGTAGTTGCCAACTTTATGGGTTCTTTTATTGACATTTTAATTTTCCCCATTGGCCCAAGGTTTGAATATTTCCCCCCTCTTATCCTTGGTAAATAATGCCCCCATCTCTTTTAATGTTGCATTGACATAGCTGGCTATGGGTATTTTAATTAAATTGCATATTTACATTATGTCCAAAATTATAATGTGTCTGGCTAACACAAAATACCATCGACATCAATTTTAATTTCCAAAACATAAAATTATAAATCAATGGTGGGGCTTTTTCCTCTAGCTCCACACCATGATTAATTACAACATTTACATCATATACATTCTTAATGCAAACGAGGTCAAAACCAGGGTGTTACATTATCTAACCCCAAACTCATCATGTCCATAATAAGATTTCCACCCTCTATGAATCAGTTTCTCAATGTTATAACTTCACTTAAGGAACTTTCTCCAAGTGTTGTTATCATGCATGAAATTAACATATGTGATTATTTGAGATTTGAATATAAACAATCATACATGTACTAGAGAAAAAATACTTGAAAATTTTTAACTGATTGTCGAAATCATAAAAAACCTTTTAAAATATACCATGTATATTTATTGAAGTGCAACTAGCATGTATCTTATAAGTCTTATATACAATTTAGAGTTTGATTTAATAATAATAATTAATTTTTTCTGTCTCAAACATCATGTTGAAAAAGGATTGTCGACCATTCCTCAATGTGAACAAGTTAAGCATAATATACAAGAAGAAAGGACTAATCCCTTTTACGGACAATATCTACAAAACTTGTCATATATACTAAGGATCGACTCACCATTCCTAAAATACAGTAGACAAGAATAAAATCAGCTAGAGAAAATATAGTTATACCCTTCCTACAATACACTATCTAGGAAATGTATCATTTATCGTGAGGATGAGAAAACGCTTTCTCAAATTTGCACATGGGGTAAATCATCATCTAGAGGAAGGATTGGTCAACCTTTCCTCAAATATGAATATTGGGTCAAGCATAATATAGAGGAATGGTCACCCCCTTTCTCCATAAATGTGGGCGTTCGGTCAAGCATTATCAAGAGAAAGGATCGTTCAATCCTTCCTCATATTTGTACATTGTGTCAATCATCATCTAGAGGAAGGATTAATAAATCCTTGTTCAAATTTGGACCAGGGGTCATGAATCATATTGAAGAAGGGTTGATCAACCATTCCTCAATATAGACCATATGTGAAGCATCATTTAGAATAAGAATCATTTATCCATTTCTCAAATACAGTAGCTAGTCAACCTATCATCTAGAGGAAATTTCAATAGACCCTTTCTGATATGGTAGATAATAATCATATTTGATATGGGAAGGATCATCCCACCCTTCCTGCAATGTGATATCCATGAAATGTATCTTCTAGAAAAAGGGTTGAAGAACCCTTCTTGAAATGTGTTCCTGGGGTCAAGCATAATCTAAGGGAATACCGTCATGACCATTCCATAAATATGAGAAACTAGGGTAAAGAATCATGTAGAGGAAGAATGGGTTGACCCCTCCTCAAATGTGGTTTCCTCAAGAACATTGGAGAGGAAGGATTAGACTGTCAATCAATCATTATCTGATGGAAGGGATGACCAACAACTCCATAAATATGTACATCAGGTCAATCATATTCTAGAGGAAATATCAACAAACCTTTCATCAATTGGAATTTGGGTTAAGAATCATTGAGAGAAATAATTATCTAACCCTTCCTAAAATTTGGACTTTGGATGAAACATCATTTAGTGGAAGGATCGAGTGACCCTTCTTTAATTGTGGACCTTGGCTCAAGAATCATATTGAAGAAGGACCAAAAGAACCTTCTTTGTTGATGTTTTCTATAGACTTAGGAATATATTCTCATTGTATTTGATCAAAGTAAAACCCTAAAATAATAATGCTAAAACATACATTGAAGAAATCAAGTCAAAATAGTCAGTTCGGACCCACAAAAATCACTAGGTAAAACTATCCCAATCACTAGCTAAAACTACCCCAATACTGAGTAAAAATGCCCTAGTCAAGTTGGTCCATGAGCTAAAAATTCATCCAGAAAAGAATATAATTAAAGGAGGAATTCTCCTCATTTCGACACACAAGCAAGTTCGGTTAAGCCAATAAGACAACTGCACAAGAGATAGAGAGAGAGTGGCTAGAGGAATACTTATGTTGGGGTTATCTTATCTTATCTTTGTATTTGGCATATCCTTCTATGAGAGATGTTCAGCTCTTCACTATATTGATATTCTAATTTGTTGACTAATCTATATTAAATAAGTTTGTTGGGTTTTCTTCGCTTGAAGGGTTTCCTAGAGGATAATGTTGTGAATGTATCTCTTTCAATGATTCTTATGCATGCAGTTATTTTGATATGATATAATTTGAATTAAAGATTAACTAACATAACTATCTAAGTAGAAATTTCAACATGGTATCTGAGTCGTGTTGAAATAAGTCATTGAAACAACTACAACTATTGGAAGTTGGAAACTAGGGATTTTAGTTTTAAGCCTTTCCAACCACAGATCAAGCTCAATATTAGAATCCCTGAAATATCCCTACAAGGGAACATCTTCTTGTCAAGGTATAATTCACATCCAAGAATTCATTTTTGACCTAGTTACTATTGGATCAGGAAAACTAGGGCTTCTAGTTTTTGCATATTTTGTTCACAAGTTTGGAAGAAAAAACGCTTGCTCAAATCGGTTTGGTGGGAACATCTTCTCCTTGGATCATATTTTCCAAATTCAAAAGTTGAAAAATGTTAGAATATTTTGAACATATGAAATAATATCATAACACAATATAAAATATGGAAATCATTACTATTCTATCCTTCTATCTACCAAGCAACAAGAGAACACTAGTATACGTGGTCTACCCAATATGGGATACATCCACGGGAAGGGTTGCATCTTCCATTATTCTGAAAATAGATCTACAATATTACATGCCATCCTCAATGCATCACATCAAGATCCATCATGTCAATCATGTCACAATCATGTGTGTACAAATTACATACACAACATGTGATGTTTGATGAAATACAATCAACATATACCCAAAAGGGTCTCCTTCACCTCTCTTATATACCAAGAGGTTTGGATTACAATACATCCCATAACACATGTGGGATAAATGAATTTCCACCTCTTTATATAGAGAATGGTTACAAAGGATATAATTACAATGATGCATGTGGGATAACTCTATTTTATAATATTAGAGTTATTTTATTCCTTTAAATGATATTTTACCAGTATACCACATAAATCATCATTACATATTCTAACAAAAAAATAGAGTTTTCTCATAAAACCCTAGATTGGACATCAAACAAATTTTTAGGGCTATATTGGTGCTGAGTTTGGCTTGTGGTGATCACCTTGGCATAGCACATTGATTAGTAAGCCAAAATTTCATTTCTAAAGATTCTCATTCCTATCATCTTTTAAGCTTGGACAAAGTCATGAATAACACCAAGCTTGATGAGAAGATTGAAGGGGTTGATAACTTCCAAGCATGGAACTATAGAGTGTTTCTCATTCTAGAAGATAATGATTTGGAAAAATATGTTGAAGAAGAGGTTGCAAAGCAAGAGGGAGATGCATATAAACAAAAACACAAGAAGAACATCATTAGGGAAAATAAAATCATTGCATATTCTATCAAGGACAGCTTTATATCTCATGTATCATCATTGAAAACTCCAAAGTAGATGTTTGATTCCTTGTCTCGATTGTTTGAAGAAAAGAATATCAAGCAAAAGATGACATTGAGGACAAAAATCAAGAATGTGAAAATGCAGAACTCAGAAACCATTTAATTCTACTTCACAAGGGAATCTCAAATTAAAGAACAAATTGAATCCATTAGAGACACAGTCGAAGAAGAAGAAGAAATAATGATGACTACATTGAACGGTCTCCTAAGGTCATGGGAATCATTTATTCAAATAATTTGTTCCATAATAATTCTAAAAAATTTCAATATACTATCCGGAGAGTGTACACAATAAGAGTCTATATTGGTAGTAAGAAAATAAAAGTTGGGTGATGATGAAAATCAAGAACTAGTAGCGCATGCAAGAAAAGGGAAAGCAAGAAATAACCCCATTCCTACAAGAAGTTTCAGAAGACACAAAGGAATAAAAAATATTACTCAAATTAAAAATGCTAGAGCTACTAGAAAATGGGACACATTGCAAGAAATCATCCTCAGGTAAAATATCAGATAAGTAAATGGAATAATAAATGACATCATGTTCATGTAATAGAATATGATGGAATTGTTAAGAAGTGGTTAAGAAGAAACTAAGAGAAGAAGATTCAAGTGAAGAATATGTGTGTTACAAAGAGAAACTTCCCATGGCTTGGGGTGTACCATAACAGATAGCTAGACACGAGAAATCAATCCCTTCCTAATATGCAAGAGAAACCAAACATATAACACTAAGGGATCTCGATTCATACCTTATGCCAGATGGTTGAAGTAGATCCCCGTTGAGATTTTTCCAATCTCTATTACACTAGCAATTTGCTCTCAACAACAACAAACAAGACAAGCATGCTATATAATATGGTGTTAGATATACTCTATCATATATAATCAACAATGTATAAGCAATTAAATATATCCATGGATTCAATATTCATTCATATGCACATTATTGGACAGGAAAAGGTATTTCTATTAATCAAATAAGAGATTACACAAGTGACAACCTATGTCAGCACGTCTGCAAACTGGAGAAACCGAGTCCTCCACCTGGGCATCCACCACCTCAATCCTCCATCTCTCGATAGCAAGCTCACAAGAAAAGGCAAGCTTGAGAATAACACCAAAGTGCTCCAAAGGGAAAAAGGGATACATAATCAAGTATATGCAAACAATGGCAACAATGGACTATAGTTTCATCTCTTCAATTCCTCCTCCTCAATGTATCCAAGGGTTTTCTTATATAGCACTCCAAAGGGGTAATGGAGGGTCAAATATGAGAGATCTCAAGGCATATGGAAGGCCAAGAGTCTAGTGGTTTGGACACACATGAAGAAAAAATCCAAAAGCATTTGGATTTTGCACACATCCCGATGTACGCAGGTTTGACGTCAATACCCACGTGTACATGCGAGAAAGGGTTTAAAAGTCATGTACATAAATAAACAGGTGTTTTTAGGGATGAACTTGAAAACATAAAAGTATGATATCAGTCCATGGGGTCTAAGAGTCTGCAGAGGGACAGGGAATGCCATAAATATGTGATCAACCATGTGTGGTAAAATCAGCTATAACAGATTCCCCCTAATGTGGGAGGTTAGAGGGGTAACATGATGGCCAAAATACATTATAAAATCCATCCCATAAGTGGAGTGATGAAGAACCAGGTAGAAGAACCAGCCATCCAAGAGTGTAGTACAATAATCAATCTCTGTATGTGACTGCAAATACATATAGCAGTCTCGGATACATAAGAGTACAATGGCCATAAATAGGCATGATATACAAAATGTGACATGTGTGGTCATCGCCACGTACAATATTAAATAAATCAGAATCTCCATGATGAAGATATACAATGGATCAAGATCTCCATAGAAACTGAAGATATACAATGGATCAAGATATCCATAATGGATAAAGATATCTGACATGCACTGGAATCAAATCACGAGAGCTGAAATCTCATGAACACTGGCATGATCAAGGAGGTAGCATATGTGAAATGCCACCAAGCTGGAAGGTCTTCTACATAAACCGCTACGAGTACATGTCCTACTATGTGAATAAAGGTGTTGAGGTCGAACATAGTAGTCCATCATTTGATTACCGATCATTGATGTATACTGTTAACATATGCGAGATCACCCATCGATAATGAAAATGGGAATCAAGGTAATAGAGTGAAATCTAACAACTGTGAATAGATGTGTTGAGGTCTAACACTTGGAATAATCCATCGATCAGGGGACATTGATGTATTCTCAAAATTGTTGATGGAGAGAGAACCTACCACTGATGATTGTAAGTCTCAAGGAACTCAAATGAGTCTAGACTCCTATCCCAGAATAAATGATCTGAGGTTGATGGGATGGAATCCGCTGGAAGGAGGGAATTAAGGCATTCCCAATCAACCAACACGAGGTACTCAGCAACGCTATATAATTTGGAATAAATTGAACAAGAGGTACACGAACCAGTAACAGTACTGGGAATGGCCAACATGAAAAGTCAAGACAACTGAGGAATGGTTGACTCAGGCTTCAACTTCCTTTGAACAAGAGAATAAAGGAAAATGGTGACTGGAGATAGGTAGCATGGACTCGATATGCAAACTGGGACATCTTTGTGATATAGGAGGAATCAACAGAGGCTCTATAGGGATAGGAATCTTAACCAGTCAATAGAGATAAAATTAGAGGAACGAGTACAGCTCCTAAAGTCAAACTAAGAACCCAACCAACGTATGTGATATACAGTGCTTTGTTCGAAGGTGACATGAATCGACTGCTGCCAAAGATAACATATTTTCCTGTCTTGTTTTTTGGTTTTTTGATTTTCTTTTGGACATTTTCGCATCTTTTTAAAATCTTGAAAAAGAATAAAAGTGCTTTATAGTTACAAATCTAGGAGGAGATGAGTGTCAAGGGACAAGAAAACTAGCTCCTAGCAGTGAAACATACCTATTCTCAATGCAAGGAAACATGTACAGGATAATGACACTCTGGGGAAGGTCCCCTACCGGTAAAATATGGGGAATCAAGTGGTAAAATATATGTAAAAAGGCTCTGCTTGGATAGACATGATAAAAGCTTGGGCTAATATGGCTGATAATGAAAGTTAGGAAAGCCGAGATAAGGCTAAATAAGGAAAGAAAAACTCATGATAATGTAATTACAACTTGACACAAGGGAGTCCCAGTGGAAATGCCAGCATAAAGGTCAAGAGGAGTATGAAGCTCTTGCTCAAAGTCATGGCAGTACTATACAAAGGATTCCCACACCCTAAAGGAGAAATCTCAGCATGGGCACCAAATACAATACATGATCTAACTAGGGTACCCATGTATGGGAAAGCTCTACCATTCACATCATGTCACTTCTAAAAGAAGCAAGAAGGTTCTGTGACAAGATGGAATGGGTTCGTACCTAAGGTTAATATGAAACGGTCATAAGGTTATGCAAAATGCAAAAAGATGTGAAAACCTAACCTATATGTCATTTTAGACATAATACCTGAAATAGGCACAAATGAGTCGAAGACACAGTCAAACCACACTCAAAATGGGCTCCTACAACATCAAATTAGTTCAAATGGTCCAAAACGGTAAAAAACTATAGAAAGTGGGTAAAATTTTCAAAAGTTTTCTATAAAATAGTGAAAAATTAAAAATTTTCATACCATTTTGAATTTTTACCCACCATAGTGCATTTGAGTCTAGAACTTTAGAAACGAATTCCAGGAGCATTGTCCGACAAAATCCCTCCATGTTTGATCCAGGTAAATTTCCTTGCCCTTCTCTTTCATTTTGATATAAAAATTTTAAATTTCCATGGTCAAATTAATTTTTTAGACCATCCTAACTTGGGTGTTTTGGCCCACGTGGATATCAGGCATTTTTCCACGTATAGGGATGGACATACGTGGAAAATTTCACAAAAACTGGGTACATACACGACTTTTTTTGTAGATAGTCGCGTATAGGGTCGCAAACAAGGTTTTTATGGACAAATAATGATAAAAAATTGTGTTTTTTGTGCAGGATGGTACTAGAGTGGAGAGAGAGGGAACATGGTGA
The DNA here is from genome assembly GCA_001517045.1 of Pseudotsuga menziesii. Classification (NCBI taxonomy): domain Eukaryota; kingdom Viridiplantae; phylum Streptophyta; class Pinopsida; order Pinales; family Pinaceae; genus Pseudotsuga; species Pseudotsuga menziesii. The sequence continues at coordinate 123,673 of LPNX010058272.1, forward strand.
TGTTGAGGAATCTATTCAGGCTGACTTCATGGCTCAATAAGAATTACAAGCATGTGGCTTATACAAGTTTTTTTATCTTGGCATCTTGAGGGAAAAGCCAAGAGTACTCTAGTTGCTGGTAGACTATTGGGATCCAGAGTCTGAAACCTTATAGTTGGATGGGATGTCCCTCAGCATTGAGGTTGAGGACATATATTTCATTACAGCTTTGTCTCGATGAGGGGAGGTGGTGAACCTCTGATCCCGTAGACCAGGAGGTGGGTTGAATGTAGAAGAGTACATAGCTATGTACTGCTTCCTTGATACAGAGAAGGTTGGGAGTCAAATCCTGACAAACTCGATAAAGACTCTGGGTTTGAAAGCCATACTCTTAGAATTGCGTAGGATTTCAGGTATAACATCACTCAATCAGGCTTCACAGCCAATGATTTTATATGCGGTAGAGTGTATGCTACCCACGATATATGACTAGAGTACTACGCTACTAAGCAACATGAAATAATAGCTCAGTGACTGCAAGATGGGTAGGGTGTATAACTTTTGGTTTGGAAGCATACTGAGCACATTCTTTTTTTAGTGCGTGTCAGGGCTAAGCCCTAGAGTAGATATTGCTCCTCATGGATTCAGGGATTTGGCTCAAGGTCACGGGGCCAATTTCATGTGCTGATTGGGAGGGTGAAGGGTGGCTAACCCCTACCCAACCGAGTTCTTTCCATGGTGGTGGAGATAGATCATCACCATAGAGGACTATCCCTATGCAGGGATCGACTTCCATGGAGACCCATACATGCCCCTACCACCAAGAGCAGCTTATGGAGACATAGGTAACGAATCCCAAACCCACTTTTTAATTTTTTAATTATTTAATTTTTTGTGTTTTTTGATATATGAAATCAAAAGACATGTTTTTGGTGTGATGACACATAGTGATGATCTGTCATATATATGCAGATGTAGGACCATGATGGCCAGATGGATTTCCTCATCATCGATGGAGGGGAAGAGGTGATGATATTATGGGTGTGGATGTGGAGTGGACACTCCAGAGAATCCACATGAACTTTGTTCAACTGACACAGAGAGTACCCATGGCGCAAGTCGAGGACTTTCTTGAGGCCATGCAGTGCCATGTGGTTGGAGTACCACGAGCATGGGTTCGATTGTTTCAGTGACCAGCTAGAGTCGTGGTGTGCTACCATTATTAGCAACATCCTCCACCTCAAGCTTAGAGACCTGGGTGTATATTTTGTATGATCGTGTAGTATATTTTGGTGGCTCAGAAGCCCTAATTTTGTAAATGACACTTATTTATTATGACATCACCTTTTTTGGAAATTAATGAAAAATATTTATTATGATTGATTATTATTATGTTTACATGTGTAAAATGTGTTTGTGAAATTCTTATGGTCTGTGAAACAAATGCCAATCTAACACATAGTTAGCATATGAATCAACAACTTGATTAAAATTTACTGGAACATGAATGTATGTTATACTCTGAAATTGCCATTCTAGAAATCTAACACGTAAGAATCTTTGTAATAATGTCAGATCCCTAATACGATAGAAGCCATTAAGTTGTGAAACCACTAACTACGAATCAAGACATACTTTAAGAGAATGAACACCATGTGAAATGGCATCACACAATAACTCAATAACGGCACTATATTTGATAACATTGTTTGACGAAGGTTGTAAGCATACACCTCCTGAAGACAATACTTGACTTTGAGGAGAATAGATCACCCAAGTAGTCGAAGCTGAGTTTTGAGTGTCGCGGCTAGCACCATCAGTGAATCCTATGTAAACAAAAAAATATCTCAACATCTACCATAGAAAACGAAAGCTAATTAACAAAACCAATCACCATAAGAAAACATAACTATGCAATTCAAAACTGTACAATAATATACAAAAATCAGTCTTGGTTGAAGATCATGCATAGTAGTTTTTGAGATAGAGCCTATTTCTAGGTTCCACCAAGGTTGTCCCTTCATAATCAACCAAATCATAGCTGCCTTTCTCTAAAACACACTTAACCATGTAAGGACCATTACACATGGGATTAAACTTTCCTACCCCCAAGGGTTCCCGTGAGAGGTGAGTAGGGACCATCAATGTTTGCAAATACACGATAATATCCTTGTACCAAGGGTCCACCATTGAGATGAGGAATGTATTCTCATGGAAAAAAGAATCCTCATAAACCTCCTCTTCCTCCAAATTTGGGAAATATGATATCAGCTCAGCAAAGATTAACGATTTCTTCAATTTCGCTGAAATGAACTCAAGATCAAACTCTTGCAAAATCACAGTCCATTTATTATATTTTCCTCCAATCATCCTTCTAGTGAGGACTAACTAAAATGGATTGATGTGAGCTACGACCAAAGTTTGGAGAAGGAGAATGTAATGTCTCAAATGTTGAACCACATGAACGGTGGCTAAGGCTAGCTTCTCCACATGGGAATAACGAAGTTTTGCATCAATAAGGTTTTGGCTCAAATAATATATGACATGCTCATGGAGTTCCTCTTCCTCTTCAAACAATACCATACCAACCGTCTCTTGAGATGCAGCCACATAAATAGAAAAGTCATGGCTATAGTATGGTGGATTAAGCACGGTGGCCATTGCTAAGGATTTCTTAAGAGCATCGAAAGACTCCTGGGCTCACTCATCCAAGTAAAAAGGGGTGTCCTTCTTCAACAAACGCATGAATTCTTTAGTCAAGTTCTCAAAATTGACCACAAACCTTTGCAAGAAGTTCGCCATACCTTGTAAACATTGAAGGTGTCGAATGTTATGTGGGGGAGACAATTGAAGTATGTCCTCAACCTTCAAGGGATCGACTCTAATACCCTCCCTGGATGCGATGAATCCTAGTAAATGACCCACTTTCACGCAAAAGATGTGCTTATGAGGATTTAAACGAACTTGATAATGATGGCATCATTGGAACACTAATCGCAAATGGTAAGGATGATGCACTCTCAAAAGAGAGTGAGTAGCAAGATCATCCAAATATACTTCAATAATATTTTTAAGATTGTGAAAGATCAAGGTCATGGCTCGTTGAAACATAGCTCCGGCGATTTTAAGGCTGAAGGGCATCTTTCGATATGCAAAAGTTCCCCAAGGACAAATAAATGCAGTCTTGTGTTAATCCTTGGGTTTAATTTGTATCTTATTATATCCAAAAAAGCCATCCATAAAAGAAAATACCTCACTTCCTGCACACTCATCCAAAATTTGATCAATAAATGGTGTAGGGAAATTATCTTTAGGACAAGCTCGATTTAAATCACGAAAATCAGTGCATATTTGGATTTCTCCCTTCTTCTTATCCATCAGAACAGGATTTGAAACCCACTCCATCAAGATAATTGGATAGATAAAACCATATTTGAACAGTTTTCTATCTCTACTTTAATGGTGGGTGCTTTTCTAGGATTCACGACACGCAAACGTTGTCGAACCAGTTTTGCATCCAGATAGGTCTTGATTTCATGTTCGATAATATGAGGGTATATACCTAGAATTGCTTCATATGGATAAGTGAAAATATCATGAAACTCCTTAAACAACTTGGTATGCTCTTTAATCTCATTGGGGGAACAATCCACCCTAATGTAACGTTCTCAATCTTACCAGGATCACAAGAAATGTTGATAGGAATCGTTGGTGATAGGTTAGCCATGTTCCCTTCAGCCATCTGACCAGGAGATCTTAATGGGACCACATGTCTATTGATTTTCTTGCTTAGAATCGCCCTAAAGTCATCACACTCTAAACGATCAAGCTTAGGAAGGAAATACGATCTATGGTGAAACTCTTTCCAAGGTTCTTCAATCCCAGACATGGCCTCAAGAATAGATTCATCAGATGGAAAAAAATCATCAAGGAAGTCATGAGAGTGAGATGACTCTACTTCCCATGTAGGCATCACATAAGGTTCCCCCTCCTCCAGCCGTGAAGAGGAAGGACTAGGCTCTACAACATTATCAATATTATCTTGATACGCCACCAACGCTATAGGCAATGTCACGTTTGTCTCGATAGGTATAGAATTATTAATCAAATTACTCGGTGAAGGAAGAATCCAAGGATCCTCCATATGAGACATGCGAAAGGATACCAAATTTAATGAGGTAGAATCTCCACCAAGACTATACCAAATCATAAGAACAGGAAATGAAAAGGACAAGAGAACACCAATATACGTGGTTCACCCTAATGGGTTACATATATGGGAAGGTAGTCTTCTATTATATACATAATGTCTTCTCCAATATTACAAGAGAGAAAAGCATAACTACCCTAAAGAATATAGATGATGTACAACAATGTCACAATAGTACCACTACTACATCAAGAATACGTGATATATAGAAACTCACTTGACCCTATTATATACTAAGAGATGAGGAGGAATTACTATCACATATTGCATGTGGGATAATATAATTCTCCAAAATAACATCTCTTAATACAATACCATGGACAAATACTCTACACAAGTAAATACAACACCATATAACTATGGGTTAAATGTATTACTCTTTTACATAATATTGTAGACAAATTCCGACATAATACAAAGACATTATTACCTTCCAAGGAATATAATATATTCCAACACTCCCCCTTAATAATGGCTGGGAGAAGGGCCCATACTAACACTAAGGAAGGAAATAGTCATTACTACCCCCCCTTGATGACAACTTCCAGAAGAACCAAAACTGCAAATAAGAAGAAAAATTTAGCTGATGGAATTTGACGATGAACAACCGTTTCTCATTGAATCATGAAAGTGCACATGAACCAAGTTGTACAATGAAAGACCCAACTATAAAATTTCGAGAACATGTGACGTAATCCAATTGCAAGATGTCCAGAACACCACAAGAATCATCACAACCATACATGATAGCTGAATAAATTTGATATAAGATTCACACTAGTGTACAGATACCCTCTAATGGTCGATACAACATAACATGTGTCTAAGAACACCACAACAGTGTACAAAAAAACCCATATGGCCAATACACATGGGGATAACAAACATAATTAAGGTACAATATAAACATCTATAGAAGTCCTTAAACACTGAAGAAACAAGACCCCAATGGTCTATACATCGAAAATGATATCATATAGATGAGCACCATGACTTTAATAGTAGAAGATAGTGCTTCATTATTTCTGGAATAAGGTGAAAGCCTAAACATAGAACTTACCTACACAAGAACTTTCAAGATTAAAGCATATAAAGATCATAAAACAAAATTGCTCATACAGAAATGAAAAAACTTATATACCAAACGTTAGAAAACATCATATAAATGAATGGAAATATAATATGATCAAATAAAATATTAACTTGCTCATTAAAGAAAATGAAGTTACTTTTACACATTAAGTGTCAGCCAAAACATATAAATAGTGAGCCAAAGAATTCACTTAAATATATGAAAATTTAGTCATCAAGCAACTAATCTGAAGCAAAGGTGCATTTCTTATTAGTATGATTTTGATATGCATGAGATGAATGCCCTAAAAATGACAATGCTTCCATATAGGAACGTTAGAGACAAGTAGGAACAAGATAACCTCTGCAATCATAAGAAATAAATAAAGAAGCATCACTAGTCATATGTTTAGATGCACAAGAACCCATTATCCATTCCACGTTAAAAGAAGAATTATTAGGCAAACAACAGATGCACATAAAGCTACTTGAGATTCATGAGAAGTTTTCTTTTTAGCTTTAGCCATTAAACGTTTTGCTTTAAAACAATTCTTTTTAGGATGGTTAGTTTTACCACAATGTTTGCAAGGATCATACACTTTCTTCTGTTTACTATTTTCATTAGAAGCATGAGAAGCATGTCCAGAATTACTATTAGAAGGATTAGAACCTTTAGCATTATTAAAACTTTTCTTATGATTATTACTAAGTGCAGTTAGAGCTTGATTAGGTGTGAGTTGTCCTGAAACAATTAACCTTTCTTGCTCATTGATCAATCATTTACAAAAATCATCAAAAGTTTGCTTCGTAGTACTTTGAGACAATTCTAGAGCTATATTCCTAGTTTGGATGAACATATCAAAACAAGATGGCATTTTACGTTCTACAAGAATAATAAGAGCAGTGTTAGTTTTCTTGTAATCTTTACCAGAACTATTTAATTTCTCATTTAAAGTTTTCAATTCAGCAAGATATAACTCAACTCTTTCAAAGTTAGCAGGTTTGAGGTAAAATATCTTGTTTTCAAGATAATATGCAAAAACATCATCAGATTTACCAAATAAAGAGGAAATAATTTTCCATACCTAAATCGGGCTGTCTTCTGCCTCAATACTTACCTGAAGACTATCTGTAATAGTTTGACCAATGAGCCCCCTTACTTGATCACTTTTAGCTTCCCATATTGCCAAATCATCAGCAACAGTAGGTGTCTTGTGTTCACCATTAACTAGCTTCTAAATATTCTTACTCCTGAGAACATCAATCATCTTTCTCTTCCAGGCAAGATAGTTAGAACCAACTAATTCAAGAACAGAAGCTACTTTAGAAGTCATAATGAGTGAAATTTTGTCAAGAAATAAGAAACCTTAATGCTGAAAATATGACAGAAAAACAATGAACAACTTGAAAACAATTACACTTTACTGATCTGCATCTGCAAAAGCACAGTTAGAAACACAGTAAAGAAAAGAGGAGAAACTTTCACTAACCCTGTGAAAAAAACATGTGTCTAGAAAATCCCAGTCTTCTGTTCTGATCATGTTAGTGGATCCAAAATGGCTGTTACAATTTAAAAAACAGGTTATAATAAAAAAAATGGTAAGAAATGACCAAGTTACAACCCTTTTTTATAACTGTCATTTTTATTACTGAAAGGAATCCCAGAAATGCCCAGTTTTCTGTTTTGGCCACGTGGGTGGATCCAGAATGGCTATTCCAATTCCAAAAATAGGCGATAATAAAACATCTGGTAAAAATTGACCAAGTTACGACCCTTTTGTATAACTGTCATTTTTATTACCGAAAGGAAGCCCAAAAATGCCCATTTTTCTGTTCTGGTCGCGTAGGTGGATCCAGAATCTCTGTTCTAATTCGAAAAATAGGTTATAATAAAACACCGGTAAAAACTGACCAAGTTACGACCCTTTTTATAACTACCATTTTTATAATCGGAAGGAAGATCACCTTGAGGAGAGCCCCAAAATCATGTAGTTCTACAGAAAAAACATAAAGAAACCTTTGAAAAATTCTTCAAAAATATTACACAACAAGTTAGGGTTAGGGTAAAACAAATTGCAGAAATATGCCTAGATATGAAGAGAATCCTATGGCTACCAGATAGAAAGCAAATCTACAACAAAATTACAATGCCCAAATGATAATCGTTATTGATTGAAAGATATAGAAGGTACTAGATCATAGCAACCCGCTCTGATACCATGTTAGAATAGTAGAGTCAAGCTAAACTAGTTAACCTATCTAAGCATCCAACAACATATCATAAAAGATAAGAACACGAAAAGAAAAGGACAAGAGAACACTGATATACATGGTTCATGCTAATGGGTTACATCCACGGGAAGGTAGTCTTCTATTATCTCTAGAATGTCTTCTCCAATCTTACAAGAGAGCAAAGCACAAATACCCCAAAGAATATAGATAATGTACAACAGTGTCACAATAGTACCACTACTACATCAAGAATACATGATATGTAGAGACTCACTTGACCCTATTATATACTAACTAAGAGATGAGGAGGAATTACTCTCACATATTCCATGTGGGATAATATAATTCTCCAAAATAACATCTCTTAATACAATACAATGGACAAATACTCTACACAAGTAAATACAACACCATATAACTATGGGTTAAATGTATTACACTTTTACATAAGATTGTAGAAAACTTCCGACATAATACAAAGACATTATTACCTTCCAAGGAATATAATATATTCCAACACACCCACAATCTGAGTTGCTGGCTGAGAATGATTGATAATCGGGATAGAAGCTCTCGATGATGCGTTTACACTCAGATTCTGGAAAGAATTTTGATCAATGGTAACGATATTCCCGCTAAACGGAAAGCAAACCACTCAGAATAGGGAAGAGGCTACAACTTGCATATTGTGCATCCAGTCAAGGGGTGCATCAACCACCTCGACCTCGATCGCAATAGTCTTCCCTCCCAATTGGACCTCTATAGAAGGAAGTATATCGTGCGACTGAAACGACCTTCCATCGAAAGTAGTAAACATGTTGGCAGACTGAGAAAATGTGGGAGAACCTAAACCCTTCCAATAAGAAAAAGACATCATGGAAGTGAAAATGCCTTCATCAATAACAGTACGCATGATGGTGTTGTTCAGACACTCTACATCAATCAAAAGAGACATGTAGTAAGGTAAGCGAGGTTGGATTCCATGAGTTTCAAATTTGATTTTGGAAGAAGAGCTATCATCACTAACCCTAAGAGCAGACAATAAGGCCTTTCTCTCTGAAGGACAAGTCTAAAGCACTTCTAATGCAAATATCACACAAGGATTCTGGCCCAAATCCTCGACAACTGAATAGTTCTGGGTGGTTCGAGCATTAGGATTGTGCCCCGAGCGCTTCAAGACTCCCTTAGGAATGCGAGGTGGAACTTCATGTTTATCTGTAGTATTTTCAATTCACAGAGAGATAGAGGGTTAATAGGGTTCTTTCCGAAGGTCTGGTTGTGACGAACCATAATATTTCACATGTGTCACAAATTTGGTAGATCTCACCATGTTAATGCAGCTGTGACCACTAGCGGCCTCTCACAGGTTTTGAGTTCCACTAGATGCACAACTAGGATCAACGGTCATCGAGTTCATATTTTGATTATTAGGTAAAGGATTAGTAAACATAGTTGGGCCCTGTGCTATGAACTTTGAGGCATCCTCCACATGAGGGCACAAGTGAGTGAGGTGATCATCCTTACACAACTTATAAGGAAAATTCACCTTATGCTTAGGCTGTTTCCCCCCCTAGCATTTTTCATGTTCTTGTCATTATTATTACCATTTTCATTTTTATTCCCACCCTTACGATTATTTTTTCCTTTCTTTTTATTCCTTCCAGGCTACTGGTTTCCTTTCGGGTTTGACGTTTACACTAAATCACACTCGCCGATTGGGTAGGTTGAGACGAAGTCGTGGCTTGTACCGACATAGGCTGGTTAAGAAATAACTCGATCACTTGTTTAGCGTAACTGAGTCTGTAGGTTTGGTACTTATGGAGCCAACAATACCGTCAGAATGTGGCCCAAGTTTAATCTTGGGGTCAAAATTGGATCTTGGAGCATTCGGGATAATCTCATACAAGAGTCCGGATCGAGCATAGATTAAATCCAACTCTTGAGCCCTAAAAATAGCTTGGTCCTCATTTTGAACTCAGGATGTGGAAAAATCCTTCACGATATAACTTAACAATGATTGGAGGAACCACTCTAGAAGAAACTATGGTGGTATAAAGGCTTTAATTAATCATTTGTGTCTATGCCACTCTTGAATATGATCCAAAATATGTGTGGCTTTGTCTTTCCATAAGGTTGACAAGATTTTGGTACCGACATCGTAACGTATAGGTAGCTGGAAATGATTAAGAAAAGTGAAGGAAATATCATCAAACGTATTATAGGTCCCCCTAGTAACTCTATATACCATTTCACCACAGGACCTGTGAGGGTGCGTTGAAATAGACTCTAACAGATGGAGTCATCATGTAAGGAATTAGAAGAGAACCAAAGGTGGAAGGTTGTGACATGCTCACTAGGATCTTCACTAGCCTTACCTTCGAACTTGGGAATGTCCAAAGGAAGCTTGGTAGGGACTGTTGGTCATGCCAGATCATGAGATAGAGGATCATTCGTCAATGTCGACAAATCAGGTAGGTTTAAGGTCACAAGGAAAGGGAGCCTAGGTTGAGCCAGTCGATGCCATGCTCCCCGATAGGATTGGTTCAGATAAGGTTGATTGTTATACACACCATGACCTTGGCTAGTGGGATAATAACCTCCTCCCATATGACCCATGAAGGGCTGCATGGAAGCATTTTAATGCAGAGTACCTTGAGGCTGAGGTGGTACAAAGCCATAGTTAGGAGAGTAAGCGGGTTGTTGATACCTGTACCCATATGGTTGATAGTTTTTTCCATATTGTGGTCCATAAGAAGCTCCATGGGAATATCCATAGGCTGGACCATGAGATGGTCCATGAGATGTTCCATAAATAGGTACATGACCTGCTGACACAGAAGGAGGCACTTGGCCTTTTGATACTACAGTGTTAGCAGATGTAAGATGGACATGGCTTACAGTCAAAATCTTGCCCAAAGGACCACTAGAGTTAAGAAGAGGATGCATCAAAAAGGCATTTGAAGTAACAGGTTGAGAAGATGATGGAATATGTGAAGGAATATAGCTTGTACCCCCAATATTCACATGTCTCGACTGAGGTCCCTGAATAGGAACACTAATGTTAGGTCTGGGCTGTCTATATGAAGGAGTTTTCATCGCTGGTGTGGATGGTGTAGTGTGATTACTACCACCAAACCTATCCGCATGGAAAGGAATGGAAGTGCCCCCAGGCGCAGTACCAAGGTCACCAACTGGTTCGACATGAGGTACTAGACCAGGATCAGGAATATCAAGCATGCCATATCTAATGTGGCTAGTGTTGGTGGGTGTGTGATGAGTCTCTGGATAGTATAACCAATATATAGGGTCGGATCTTATATAATCATGGAACTATAAAGGGTCTTCTTGTGACGGTCTGGCCCCATAGAAACTAGACTCAAGAGGAGTTCCATATGTGCTTGAAGGTTCAACTTTCACTGTCGGAGGCGGGGAAGGTGGAATCTCCAGGACCTCAAACCCATGATGACTCATGGCAAGATCTCTGTGTGAATCAAAATGATGACTAGTCCACCCAGACTGTCTGAATCTCTCTCCCAAGGGAGGAGGAGACATAGAAGGTGAAAGACCTGCTAAACGATGAGAGCAATGGGGAGCTGCACCTGGATCTACAATGACTCAACAAAAATAAAAGACTTGATCTATCGACGCAACACTAAGAAGACAAGCATGCACAAAGCATACACCTAAGAAAATATAAATCCAAACAACAACCAAACCAAGGGTAGGGTAAGTGAGCTCCTGAATGAAGTAGGTATGTCTCATTTAAGAGAGGCTTGAGACTCCCATTAACAACAAGCGGAGGTTTGCAACCAATTATAGTGGCCCTTAGCTTCAACGCATATAGTGACTATGCTGTCTGACCCCTACCTAGCCAGGACACATGCAAAATAACCTCTGCAAATACCCCCTCGATAACCTAGGTAAGGAAACTAAGGTCACCTAAATATAACCAATTCTCAGGTAGACAGTCACAGACGGGATCGACCATATGGGCAGGGTAGCAAAGCTCGAATCCTGAAAGCACAAATGATACCTGATGGGTGCACCAGTAAATACCTCAAAGGACCGCAGATATGAATACAATATTGGAAATATCCTCGGCGCTCATAGAAAGTGACCAGGGGTCATCCCAATCACAATCGCGTGCACTGCCTCATGCTTAACTCCCATGTAAGAGGAGCGTCCTGAGAAACACTAATTATACCAAGGGTTTCACACTCTCACCTGGACAGACACCTAATTGTTTTGTTTAGTGGTCTTGGAGAATTAACCTATAATGAACTGTTCTAAGACCCTAAAACCTAGTCTTGTTGATGCACCCTAGAAAAGAAAAGAGTGTAATTCATTTTATTAAGTGTTGATTTTATTTGGTTGTAATTACTCAAAGGGTAATGGTCGTGCAACTTATGGTGTTATGACACAACATGAAGCAAAATGCACACCTAACAATCAATGCAAATGCACTGTGTAGAATGAAAAACAGGATATGCTACTACGTGAAGTGAAAAATGTTTCCTTCAAATGTAAATGCAATCATTCCTATATGAAAATATGACTATAATTCACCAAGCAAACCTAATGCAAGTACCGTGCCAATGCAAAATGAAAGCAATGCATAACTATGCAAAAAGAAAAATATTTTTGTATTTTTGAATTAAATGAGATATGAAAGAAAAAAGATGACTCTACATCCCTTAGACTCTACAACCACTCACAAAAACCATCCAAACAAAGCACCAAGGTAAAAGAGACCTAATGCACTAATATCAAAACAAAGAAGTAGAAAATGAATGACAAGAACATCTCTAGAAATCAACCTAAAAGCAATCTCTGGGCAGAAACAGAGGGTGTATACAAACTCCAGAAGCATCCAGGAAGACTCGGCAATCATCCAAAATCACCCAGCCGTACTTAATCCTCCCACTAAGGCTCAAAATCAAGGCATATGTGACTATTCTCTGTAAACTAGCGTACATACGCAACTATTCAAGGGAAACCCACGTGTATACGCGACTGTGAAAGCTAAACCCATCTATATGAAGAAAAAGGAAGCAAAATAAGGAAAACAGACAAGCTAAGACAAAATTCACTCCTTTAGGACCCTACTAGGAAAACATGCCCCCAAAACCGACACAAAAACAGAGAAATTAGAGAAATTCAAGTACATTGAATACCCAAAACCCCCAAAGAGAAACAACTAACCACCTCCCTAGTATGGTCCCCAATTTTGTTACGGAGAGAAAATTCCTAGGGCTGGGGGTGTACCACAACAGACAGCTAGACACGAGAAATCAATCCCTTCTCAATATGCAAAAGAAACCAAACATCTAAGACTAAGGAATCTCGAATCATACGTTATTCCGGACGGATGAAGTAGATCCTCGTTGAGCTTTTTCCAATCCTGCTTGCGCTAGAAATTTGCTCTCAACAACAACAAACAAGAAAAGCAAGATATATAATATGGTGTTATATATACTCTAGCATATATAATCAACAATTTATAAGAAATTAAATATATCCATGGATTTAATATTCATTCAAATTCACATTATTGGACAAGAAAAGGTATTTCTATTAGTAAAATCAGAGATTACACAAGTGACAACCTTTGTTGGCACATCTGCGAACCGGATAAACTGAGTCATCCACCTCATCCTCCACCACCTTAATCCTCAATCTCTCGATAGCAAGCTGACAAGCAAAGGAAATCTTGGGAATAACACCAAAGTTCTCCAAAGGGACAAAGGGATGTAGAATCAAATATATGCAAACAATGGCAACAATGGACTATAGTTTTGTTGCTCTTCAATTCCTCCTCCTCAATGTATCCAAGGGGTTCCTTATATATCATTCCAGAGGGGTAATGGAGGGTCAAATCCGAGCAATATCGAGGCATATGGAATGCCAAGAGTTAAGTGGCTCGGACACACATGAAGGAAAACTCCAAAAGCATTTGGATTTTTGCACACATCTCGATGTACGTGGGTTTGAGGTCAATACTTGTGTGTACACGCGAGAAAGGGTTTAAAATCCACGTAAAGAAATAAATAGGTGTTTTTAGGGATGAACTTGGAAACATAAAAATATAATATCAGTCCATGGGTTCTAAGAGTCTGTAGAGGGACAGGAAAGGCCATAAATATGTGATCAACCATGTATGGTAAAATCAGCTATAACGATGTGTTTATTTTATCTCTTATAGGGAGATTCATGTTGGGTATGATTATCATCAATCTCAAAGAAGTTCATTAATAACAAAGGAAAAATAGAAACAAGTCGAACATGTTGAATACTGGTGTAGAATTATTGTAATTTAGTCATAGTAGAGGTTGTCAACTATTACCAGTCGGATTTGAATTTGTCGACCATTATTGGTCGAAAGTTGATCGACCATTTTTAGATGCAGTCGACCTCTTATTGACTAGTTCTAATCCGGGTCAAATTTTTCGACCATTATTAGACAAAGTTGACCTCTTTTTGACCATTATTATGCAAGGTGAAAAGTATGCAAGGTGAAAAATACTTTATGTTATTCATTGATGATTATACAAGGATTACTTGGGTGTAATTTCTTAAGGAAAAAGAAGAATCCTTCATGAATTTTAAATATTTTAAAGCACTAATGTAAAATGAAACAACTCTCAAAGTTAAATGTCTAAGTACAGACAATGGTGGAGATATTACCTCAAATGAATTCAATGAGTACTATGAAACTCATGGTATCAAAAGATGGTTTTCAACCTCAAAAACGCCTGAGCAAAATGGAGTAGTTAAGAGAAAGAACATGGCAGTTCAGGAAGCAACCAGAACCATGCTTAATGAAGCTAAAATTCCAGACAGCTACTGGAGAGAGGCAATATGCATGACTGTTTATATATAGAACAGAGGACAAGTCAGAGTGAATAGTGACAAAACATCTTATGAGATTTGGTTTGGTATACCGGCATCAGTAAAGTACTTTAGATCCTTTGGAAGTAAGTGCTACGTAAAGAGAGATGATGATAATCTTGGGAAATTTGACTCCAAGATAGATGAAGGAATATGTATTGGATACTCATCTACCAAAAAGGAATACATATTTTACAATCTAAGATTAAACAAGATCTTAGAAAGCGCAAGTGTAATTTTTGATGACACCAAACCACGACAAATTAAAGTTTAAGGATATGTGGATGATGATGAAACTGACGATGAAGAAAAATATGAAGATTCTGTAAAGGAGGAGTCTTTAAAAGAAGAGAAATATAAATCTCTATGAAGGAATAAAGTGAATATGAAGATTCTCCTAGTTCCGATACAAAAAACACCATCTAGAAGATATCAAAAGAATAATCCTGAAACTCTAATCATGGGTGACAAAGATGGAGGAGTTAGTACAAGAAGAAGACTAATGTTTCAAGAACAAGAATTAATATCGTTGGTTGAGCCAAAAACCTTTGTATATGGTATCAAAAATAATAATTGGATCAGCGCCATGAATGATGAGTTGAACCAAACAAAGAAAAACCAAACATGGGAACTTGTTCCAAGACCAAAAGGCAAGAATGTTATTGGGAAAAAATAGATTTTCAAAAACAATGCTAATAAGGATGGTCAATTCATAAGAAACAAATACAGACTAGTATGTAAGTGATACGCTCAAATAAAAGGTATTGAATTTGAAGAAACTTTTGCACCTGTGGTAAGACTTGAATCCATTAGAATGTTTTTATCATTTGCATGCTATAAAAATTTCAGAGCATACCAAATGGATATAAAATATGCATTCCTTAATTGAGAACTTGAATAAGAAGTTTATGTTTTACAACCTGAAGGTTTCCTTTTATCAGAAAACAAAGATTGTGTTTCCAAACTAAAAAAGGAACTTTATGGCCTCAAACACCGCCCCAAGAGCATGGCACTCAAGACTAGACAAATACTTGAAACATCAAGGTTATAAAAGGGGATCCACTGACAATAAACTCTACATTAATTTTGAATACAAAAACATGATCATGGTTGTTGTCTACATAGATGATATCATCTTTGGAAGTGATCTACAGGTTCTCAGTGTAGCGTTTGCTTCTGAAATGAAGAACGAACGTTGTGTGAACTGACATTATTCTTTGGTTTACAAGTCTCTCAAAAAGAAAAAGGGATCTTCATATCTCAAACCAAATATATCAAATACATGTTGAAAAAGTTTAAAATGTAATACTCAAAACTGATTAGTATTGCTATGGTCATAGGCTGCAAATTAAGCAATATTGATGAGTAATTGGAAGTAGATCATACCATGTATAAGTAAATAATGGATAACCTGCTATATGTAAAGATACAATACCATATGTGATGCAGTCAGTAGGCTTAGTCACCAAATTCGAATCATCCCCTAAAGAAACAAATGTGGCAATAGTAAAAAGAATCTTTAGATATCTAAAAGGAACTATGGAGTATGGTTTATGCTATCCAAAAGGAAATGAATTTTCACTGAAGGAATATACTGATGTAGATTCTGTAGGAAGTATTGATTATAGAAATATCACCAGTGGAGCAACATTTTACTTGGGAAATTGTTTGGTATCATGGATAAGCAAAAAATAGTCCTCTATTTCACTTTCAACAAGAGAAGCTGAGTATATAGATGTTGCATCATGTTGTAATAAAACATTATAAGATCTACTTGTGAAATATGAGGACCCAATTGTGATTCAGTGCAATAGCACAAGTGCCATCAACATATCCAAAAATCAATTTGTGCACTCCAAAACCAAACATATTCCAATAAAATATCATTTCTTAAGAGAACTAGTATAACAAAAGGTTTTCAAATTGGAATATGTCACTACTAAGGAAAAAATTGCAGACATATTTACTAAACCACTGAATCGAGAATATTTTTCCTATCTCAGATAGAATATGGGGATTATCCCTCTTTCTTACGAGAAAACTGAAAAATCGCACCCTATCACAAAAGGTGGATACAATCGACTGAGGGAGGAATGATGACATGGGGAGTTATAAGATCCTTTGTCATTAATGTCAAAGGGGGATACAAATTAAGAGTTGTTTTCATGAATGAAAAAGGGGGATAATGTTGGGTATGATTATCATTGATGTCAAATAATTTCATTAATAACAAAGGGAAAATGGAAACACGTATAACATGTTGAATACTGGTGTAGACTTATTGTAATTTAGTCAAAGTCGAAGTTGTCAACTATTAACAGTCAGAGTCGAAGTTGTCAACCATTATTGGTCAAAGTTGATAAGCCATTGTTAGTTGAAGTTGACATCTTGTCGACTAGTTATAATCAGGGTTAATGTTGTCGACCATTGTTAGTTAAAGTTGACCTCATGTCGACCATTATTAGTAGAAGTCGACCTCTTATAGATTAGTGCCAATCAGAGTCAAAGGTATCGTCCATTACCAGTCGAAGTTGAAGTTGTTGACTATTGTTGGATAATGCGATCGACCATTGTTAGTTGAAATTGACCTCTTGTCGACTAGTTCCAATCAGATTCAAAGTTGTCAACCATTAGCATTCGGAGTCAAATTTTTTTACCATTGTTGGTCGAAATCGACCTATTGTCGACCATTATTAGTCTAGTCGAAATCAAATTCGACATTCTAAGAAATACAATTACGAATCAGAGTCAAAGTTTGACATTTAGTTATAAAGTTAGAAGTACACAGAATGTAGTTTGACAACAGAGTTGATAAATGTTATAATTGACAGAGTTTAGTTCATTGGAATTGACAAAGTCGAAGTCGAAGCGGTGTAGTAAAAAGCACTAGAATATGTAGTATATTTTTATAGTTGACTTTTGACATCAGAATCAGTGATTCAGATTCATAATTGAAAACATGTTGTAAATCAAAAGATACAATTGGTTGGAATTTAACCAGTCTAATGAAGTCGAATATTTCACAATCATATTCTTAAAACTTGGAAGGTTTAAAAGACAAGGTAATTATAAATTTGCTTTATTTGTAAAAATTCACGTTGACGAGATGTGGCTATTAGGAAAAGAGGCACGATTTAATGTATATAAAGAAATATTCAGCCATTCAAATAAAGTGTCTATGTACAAACAAAATTGAAAATATAGATAGTATAGAAAACAAAAATCACATAATCATTTAAGGGAGGTTGGGAGCCACAAGGGCAGGAAGCAAAAGCTTGTATGAATTCAAAGATTCTTTCCAGTCATAGCTGGTAAAATAGGGTGGTGGTGCATCCTTTACTAGTAGATGAAAAACTAGGGTGTTGATGCATCCTTCAGTCGTAGCTAAAAATCTTAGGTGCTGTCGCATCCAGCAAATCAGTGCTTGTGAAATATTTGTAAATATAATTTTGCAGTAATAGAAAGTATTTGTGGTTTTTTTCGAGTGGGTTTCCATGATAAAATACTGTGTTCTATTTCTATTGTTGATTTTAATTTTAAAAGTGGTAAAAATTTAATAAGGTAGATCAATACTGTTTTACCCCCCCTCTCAGTATTTCTTGATATTACAATAATTCACTCATGGAAGTGACCCTTGTCGTGTTGATAGTGTTGAATCTAAGCACATGACCTGTTACAATAATTCTCTCTCAAATTTTGTTCAAAACGATTCACCTCATAAGGTGAAACTCGGTGATGATTACCAGTATCCTATAAAAGGGGTAGGAGAATCTTCATAAAAGTTGGATTATGGAAAACCAATGAACATGGAATATATATTGTATGTACCTTGATTGAAGAAAAATATCCTCTCCATCTCAACATTAGAGGAACATGGATCTATATTTGCTTTCATTGATGGTCAAGTTCTTATGTGGCCAAAGGGAAAGACTATTGATGATGTTGGTGTGATTGGTGCTAAAGAGGGAGGCCTGTACAAAGTAAAGGGACACCTACATTCAACATTGGTACATAGAACTTTGAATCTAAGTGAGCTATAGCATAGAAGACTTTCTCAATTGCATTACAAAGAACTGTCAATCATGAGAAATATGATGATAGGTCTATCAAATATTCAAACAAACTGTGATGGTATATGCAAAGGATATGTACAAGGAAAGAATATTAAGAGTATATTTCTAGTTAGTGATAGAAAAGAAAAAGGAATATTAGACATAGTACATTCAGACGTATGCAGACCGAATTCATTAACATCACTTAGCAGATGAATTCAAGGCATTCTTATAGATCTCAAGAGGGAGTCAACCAAATGATCAAATATAAGTATTTAATGTTTTATGAAACAAGTGTTATTTATTTAAATTGTTTTCTTATTAATAAATAACACAAATATTTTTATTGATGAATAATATAATTGTTTAAATTAGTACTAGTTAACCCTTGTGGACATTTCTATCAGGTCCACTATGAAGGTTGTGAAGTCTATGATCCATGATCAAGATTTACCATTACATCTATGGGCATAGGCGGCCATAACCACTGAACATGTGCATAACAAAACTCCTCACCATGTAATTGGGAACAAGATTCCATAAGATATTTTTATATGAGAGAAGTAAAATTTCAATCACTTGGGGATATTTGGTTGTCTTGTATTTGGACATGTTCCCAAGGATAAAATAATGAAGTTGGATCCTTCAAGAAAGAATGGTATATTTGTTGGATAAATTTAGTCATCAAAGGCATGCATAATCTACATTCTTGGTTATATGCAGATTGAGACTAGAAGAGATGTCACCTTTAATGAGAATGCAACTTTTAGCAAATCAAGGTAGACTCATACATATGAGGTCCATGAGAGGAGACTGAAGCTCCTAGAGTTACAAAGACAGTCATAAATGATGATGTTACACCAGAAGAGCATGTTCCGAAGGATCATGATATGGAAGAACCATAAATACCCGTAGATCCACCTTGAGAAATGATGACACATAAAATAAGACCATCCTGGGATCAAGAGGTTATTCAGGATGCAGAGAAGTATGGTGCTCCAAATGGATTCTTTGTAGAAATAAAGTGACCGTGACCATATTCCAACTACATGGCATTGTATGTGAGACCATTAATGAAAATCCTTCCAATTATGAAGATGCAGCTGACAAGAAAGCATGGAAGGATTCCATGATCGAGGAATACCAGTCCATTATGAGGAATGATGATTGGGATGTGTTTTTGAGATCGAAATGGAATTCAATTTTTACATCCAAATGGATATCCAAGATGAATAATTCAGTAGATGGTAGTGTCGAGAAATATAAGGAAAGGTTCGTGGTTCATGGTTTCTCCCAGAAATGAGGAATAGATTACAAGAAAATTACTGATGTGGTGAGATACACTTCAATTAGAGATATACTTGATACAGCTACAGTGATGAAATGGAAGGTACATTAGATGGAAATGAAAATAACCATTCTAAATGGTGTAGTGGAAAAGGAATTATAAGTAGAACAATCACAAGGATTCAAGACACATGACAGGTAGACACATGTGTGAAGATTGTAGAAGACGTTGTATGGATTTGTTGACGGGCGTTTCTGATTCAGCCCGCAACGGGGGAAAACGACCCAGTCCGGGATCCTTAGAACAGGTTCCAAGCTGTTTCAGGTAGTCGTTCCCA